>JAHZNA010000899.1:0-34232 GCA_027743935.1 Sinodicranocentrus sp. ZH6 | reverse complement strand
CCATCCGCAGAATATACTTTTCTATTTTTAGACATTTTTAGACAAATTTGTAGTCCGCAAATAATTTCTACCAAAATGTCAGCAGAATCTTCCCTTCGTCCGCAGATAATATTTAAGTCTTTTTTAAACTTTTTGCCAATTATACAAGTTTGCTAAAGTTCAACTGAGCTACTTACTGCCTCATACTAAAAGACTAACATTTGTTTTAATGACATCCACAGTGATTAAAACGGAGCTACCACGTTGGAGTTTTTATATAATAAACAACGTAAAAAAATGTCAGTAGATGATGAAGGATAAATTAATGTGGGGATAATTAAAGCGGTTATCTAATTATTTTCATAAAAATAAAGAATGTTTTGAGGTGAAATAGTTCAATTTACTACTAAATAGACACTCACATTTACCACATCTAGTAAGGCAGCAGAGTGAAAAGTGCATCGGCAACATTTTGAAAACCTAACCCTTTTCTGTGCTTTTACTATGATACTACTTACTACAGATAAAATGCCGCAATGTTGAGGTATGTAAAAATTGTCTATACGCACTGCATACGAGATACGACGACGCGAAGCATTCACTCTATCTATCTGCACAGTACGGAGGTAAAAAGCTAGAAGACGCATTGTCAGCTTTATCGTAAAAAGACGAATCCTTGAGCTATGTTGATCATTTCAGCGTTGTTGCTGACAGTGAAGTGAAGAGAGCCAGGAAGGTCTCCTTTTTCGTGTTTTTTTGAAAATTTTAGTTAATAAAAATACAAGAACATCATTAAAAGCCTATATTACACCTATAAAAGCGGCATTTTTGTCACATTAACTTAATACCGTAAATGTGAAGGTGTTATTATTATATGCTCGCAATCGCAATCTTTTTAATTAAATAAACTCCGGAAAATGTAACTCAATTGTGCAAGGAATAACGAGTCAAACAGTGTGATGTGTGGATAAATATGCTGTGGACGGTCAAAATCGACACAAGGTAACTCATATTATCAGTATAACTATGAAGAAAGTATAAGGTGCTGCAATAAGTGGTCCCTCTTTTAATTGCTAATTCGTGTAAAAGATTGGTGATTCATATAGCCAGATTAAAGTGAATATTGTATCCATATTTATGGACTACTCCCTCAAAAACTATTTAGTCTGTCACCAAAAATAAAATAAAATAGAACACCTGTCTGCTGGCACAGAGTCTGTGATAGTTACAAAGATCAGGACAGACATCCAGATCAATAATTACATGATGACCAGCTGGGAAATTTGCCAAAAGTAAACACATTAGCGCAAGAAGAGCCATTTGCCAAATGCAGTTGTTTTAATCGCATTTTATATCATATCATCATATAGACCTTAAAACCGAAATGAGTAGGTATGAGCAGTACAAAGTACAACTCTTGCCAGGCAGACGAACATCTAAATCTAAATGCAATTTGTGTACGACGGATCTTGTTTAGGTATGAATAATTTTTTCATATCAGGATCACTAACAGGTTTCCTGATGACCCTTGGGAAAGATTCCAGATTTTTCTGTTTAGAGGGAAAGTCGGAATGAGGTGTGTAGTTGTGTAGTGAAGGATTATGTATATAAAATATACTAAAACTAATGACACGCCTTGAGAGTTTTTGGCGTAAGCATGAAACACAAGGTATCATTTTGACAAGATGGCCAGCAGCAATTTTTTTCTTTCTTGGAGAACCCAACCCAATCGGGTAGTCAGCATACTAAGAGATTCACACGGCGTCTGTGAGACATATGTCTGGTCTAAACATTTGTTTTGACTGATTAACCCATACTGCGCGAAAGAAAGCCTAGCACCGCTCTACGGTGACTCATATAAGACATTGAGCAATTTTAAATTGAAAAAATTGAATTATTATTAGTGCCTTTCCACACCGTCAAGATCAAACGCACAGTCATAGTTAGTCTAGCTAGCAGATATTCCTTACAGGTACATTTCATTGTTCCATTTCCCATATTTCCCCTTCCATCAGGCGTAGCAACCAATCCTACGTCAAATTTTGTTGAGCATGAACTCCGTAGGGGCTCAGTTGTTAGCTTTACCTCAACAAAAATTGTATTATTTTTTAAATCGTAACTAAAGGGTCAATTTATGGAGCTTTTCCTCCGCCACAATAGCAGTCAGAGATCAAAGTTCTGCTCTTACGTATGTTTCGTTTTTGCCTGACAGCACCCAAAAGGCAATTTGAAGTTAGCACCTATTAAACAAATGCTAAAGTTCACTTTTATTCCGGAAAGAATTGCAGAATGGGTAAGAATGCTATAAATCATCAAATAGAGAACTTTAATGAAGACATTAGATTTTTTGTCCCCGAAAAAAATCATTTATTCGAATACACTTCTTTACCACAGCTCGTGCAATTATTATTAAAGATGCTGCAATGCAGATCCGTTGTAGCGTTTTCGTGCGTACGTTAGATGAGCTTTAGAAAAAAAATTGAAAGCGTTTCGTGCACAACCCTGATAAAAAATTTTACTGTCAACTTTACGCCCTTTTTTCATGCTTTCTTGTAGATTTTTTATATTCTGTATACGTATCCGTCTTTAAGATGCATGATGGCTATGATGTAGTGTTACCGAAACAATGCAATTTTGTTTTTGCCTCAAAAGTTCAGTAACTTGTTTTATTCATTGCACTGGTGCTTGGTGTAAAAGGGTTATTGAGAAGTGCCTTGACTTTGACATGCATGCATATTCCTCAAAAAAAAAGAAAACTGTTTCCCTTTTTGTGTTTTATTTTGTTTGTTGACTTCCTCCTCCTTCTCGTCATCAGCGTCTCCTCTTCAACGGTGGGACCGAGGTGACGGAGAGCCCTGCATGTTTCCGTGTTCTTTTTTGTGCACATTTGTTTTTGTATTGTCCCCTCTCTGATCTTCTGATTGTCTGTACGGTTCTTCGTTTCACTTTTTCATCTTTTGTTATGAAATGAGTTGCGCTTTCGGATAATGTAGACAGGTAAAATGATAGGAGATTTTTTGTAAAAAAACGATTTTTTCTTCTGAAAAACGCCAACTGTGTGAACTCTACAGAAACTGCTAAAAATCCATGTGAGTGTCTTGTAGTCAATATAATTTCTCTGAAATCTGCATGCATGTGCTCAACTGCCCATGAATCTTTACCAATTTAAATGAATCGCTTTTGTGTTTCTTGACTTCTTTTCAAACTCCACTCAATTTAACTTTCGTTCTGAATGACAAAACTTCTTGTTGGTTGTCACAGGGTAGATGAACATTTGCATGAAAAATGATTGTACAATAGATGAGAAAAGAGCATAAATTTTATGCCTACGGATGTTGCACTTTTGGAACTAAAGGTGGTTGTAAATCATAGGCTGTGCACCTTACACATCCCACTTTAATAGCTATTCTTGCACCAAAATTAAAGAGCAATTTACTCCCTTATGAAATAGATTGTAGAGGAAGATTCTTTTAAACATGCAAAATGAAAAGTGACTATAGTTAGCGTACCTACATGGGACTTTAATTCAATTTCCAGAGAATTCCCAGGGAAATGCAATACAAATAAAAAAACGAACACAAAGGATGCGTGAGACTTCCGCAAATCATAGTATACAAAATGCAATCAGGCAGGTTAAGGTTGCATGACAGAAAATACACAAAATTTAAACATGCCATTCCTGTCAAATTAAACGAATATTGTAGAAGTGAGCACTGAGTGTGGTTCATCTAGATTTTCAAGTGAATAAAGCAATGCCGTAACACTGCATTATCATTTTGCCCATCATTTCTCTCCCTGTGTGGGTTTAAGGAGAGCTGACAGAAATACAGCGGGTAAGCATTGAAACACTCAAGATAATTAGTCCTGTAAGAAAAAGACACCGGAAAGCCATATGGCAGATTATAGGTATTACAGTAATCACATCGCATGATGTCGACATTTACACGCTTCCTTTCATGTCCAAGCATGCTCATTACAAGTTCTCTGATTATCCGAACGGAGCCGTATTGTCCGCTTTTCTCGACTTTTCATGTGTATCCCTTGAATTTCACTTTATTTTCTTACACACCAAATGACACATTAAAAGCTTTCCTACGTATGCTCAATCCACAGAACAAAGAATTTAGTAGATTTGTTTACAACCCGAGCGTTTTAATGTAAAATAAAACATACATAACATGTGATGCAAGGGAGGAGCGCCGGATGCATAATGCCAGGGACACTTTTACGTGTGACTATAAACATAAAACCAGCAGCGAATCAATGCATTAAAAGTGACTTATCATTCGGTTGTAAATATTTTGGATCCTCTTTTTACCTGTGCAAACACCGCCAGTGACTAGAAAAAGATGCGAGAGAACAAGAAGGATGCTGGGTTTAAAATAGTGTGCACTATTCAGAAAAGCTAAAGATACTGTGTTACTGTATGTGTCAGTCAATTTAAGGGTTTTTAAATGTCATGAGAAAATTCAGGCAGAATTTCACGTACAAATATATTGAATTGGCCACCGCTATACGTATATCGTTTATCTTGATTAACGCTCATTCTTAATAGGTAGCTCTGATACAACCTGTAACCACTTTCAAATCAATGCTATAATGCTATCTCTCATGGACTCACGAAAGTGAAAAATGGTCATTGTAATAAGAAAGTAAATTGTGTTTAATTTGAAGATGTGTTTTCTTTACTGTGAGAAAATCGTGATAGCCATCTTTCCCTGTCATCAATTGAGCCACACACTTTTCCAGTTAGGCAACTGAAAGAGCAATCGTTTACTAACAATTGCTTACTTCCGATCTCCCACCACTCACCTCCCATATTACACTCATGCTTCCATAATTGCATTTTATCAGCAAGTAATGGAAACAAATTCACAGGAGGATATCAGTACACAAAAGGTCTCTCACTTCGTCATAGCTCACCAGTTAGTTGAATTAGTGGTGGTCCATCTCACGTCACCCCAAACAGCTGCATTATGTACAGTTTCTAGCATACGGTATTGTGTGCTATGGGATGTCCATAATCAGAAATCCTTCTTGAAACGATTATCACCACAATAATATTAAACCAGCTGTGAAGAGGCATTCAGTTTAAGTTGGCAAAGAAAAACATTTGATTAGAGTATTAAATCATAAATTCCCAGAGAAAAGCCTCATATCTGTTTAAATCACAGTATCCGGTTCCTGTTGGGACTAGAAAAAAATATCATTTTACCTTGCTCCTTGTTGCTCCTCTTCTACGTAAACACATTTATTAAGCCTGTTGTTCCACCCAAGTGTTTGGTCAAGTGCAAGGTAGCAAAAAAGGTGCACTGCTTCACGTGGTAGATGATTGAAGACGACTGTCGCCTACCATGAGAACTTCACATTGCAATTTTATACAACCGGTGGAATATCGTAGATGTGCATCGGCGCTATATTAATGTGAATCTAAAAGGTCAAGAAACCTACAGGATTTGCATATTTACTTTAGATCTGACATTCAGGCATTAATGCAATTTCAAACAATTGCTACAGTTGGAAATTTGCAAACGTGTAAAGATAGTAAATAGAAGAAAAGATGTTTTTTCTAGCATAACATAATTTAGAAGACATCCTTGCTGCTCTATTATCTAAAACAGAAGTGAATTAGTTACGACAAAGTATGTTCAGGGGAAAATCTACAACAAAATGGAACCGCACCGTCGTGGTCGACTCATTATGAATAGACTTACATAAATTCCGTGATTATACAACGAATTACTTTCCTTATTGTTTTCTCGTTGTGTCGTGATCAATACAGACAACTTTATCTTAATTTCAATGAGGTCTCGATTACCGTACTTTATTGCTTTACATTATCGCAATCTGTATATAGGCTCGCCCTATCAAAACGCTATAAACTTGTCTTGGGTATCGAGCTGCCTGTGGTAACGGCTCAATACAACGGGCAGGAGGGGGAGGCATTTTTATAAAAAATATTGTTATCCCGAAGTACTTGCATTGTTTGTATCTTATCAAATGAACTGCATGGTCACGCGAGTTTGCAAATTGTGTTTTACTTATATCAAATGTCGTTATTTTCATACATGCCCTGTATTTTTCCTTCCAAAAGCCATGAAATATTCTTTACCCGAGGGCTTCCGCTGTGTGAGCAAGAGTCGATATTACTTTAATGCAATTTTTCATGGGATGATATGAGAAGAGATTACTATGGCCAGTTTGTTTACACTTTACACACAGAGTTAGTCACAACACATTTACTGTTCTCTTTTAATCCTAGGATGTTCCCTTCTATTGTATAATTCGGATGTAAATTTTCGTGCCAAAAGCTTTGATTAACCTTGAGAATCTGATGGTCTGCATGGTGATGCTTGATGCTTGCCAAAACTCTTTAACAATAAACCGTTAAATTCCTTTGTTTTTGGACCACACTTACGGGACACAATTTTCATGATACTAATAAAAGAGATGTGAATAAATATTCTTGAAAATTGTGCTGATTTTGATTTACCTTATGTACAAGTTATGGATAGTCCTTTAAAAAATGGTGTCTAATAGTCATTGTCAAAAGAAATTATATCTCTTTTACCACTGCGTGTGAGTGAATCATCATAACTCAACAAAGTATCACTTTGCACACCCGCCTCTTCCCTGCCTTCACCTTTGCGGCTGACAGAGCGGCTCCTTTTTTAGGCCACAATCAGTACATTGAGAAGGTTATGATGGAACTTGTTTTTTTTCTGATTAGCACAAGTGAGATTTGTGTAGATTGCAAATCGATACGTACCTGTTGCCACAAGCCTTCCCATGGCTTACTTCTTCGGCACGCAAGATGTTACCCAATTTTGTGAATAATTCATTTCAAAAGGAGGGGAGGGTCGTGAAGGTATTTTCTTTCATGTGGGGGTAAATCTTCAGCATACATAAATATATTAGCATTTTGCAAATCAGTGCCGATCTTATACCATTGAGATGACTGAACTCTCAGTGATTTATGGAAAGCAAGTGCGAGCGAAGACATAATCATAGTAATAATACACATGATTCGATACACTTTTCTATCCAAACAACATAAATAACTCGAAATAATTCTTTAACCCAATTTGTACCTCATGCCTGGCTTTGAAGAGGATGAAACCCCGACGTAAAAAGTGTGCCTACTTGTGAAAACTAGGATTTGCGTGATTGTAGCACAACATTTTAAAGTTTCTTTAGGCTTTGTTGTTGGTATTTTCATCTCTTTTACCTCGTCTCGTTCAAGGGGGATCAATATGGGCCACATGACGAGTTATTACGTGGTGTATAATCTTAAATTCAAAAAAGTTTACTACATGAAGTCTTATGATTATGATTGCTCAGTGGATTTCCAACAATAACGATGTGCCACAAGAAACCAAACCACGGAAAAAATTTGCGAGAAAGCCCCAAAGGCAATCATTATATGTATTTGGATCACTACACGCATGAAATCGAGAACCATCACACATGAGCGTTCCTATTTCACTCCGTTTTTTACTTCATAAATAAATTTGTAGTCGATAGTGAAGCACTTTGAAAAAAAAGTGATGTGTATAAAATATCCGAAAATTTTTAAGGGCAGAGTTTAACTGTACTTGTCTTGAATGAATGAATGTGGCAGTATGACATTCTGACATTGTTATTGCAAATCGTATTATTTCTGGGACATGTCGAGGAAATAATCTGGGAATGCCTAAAAGGACCCTATATATGCATAAACTCATTGTGCATATTATATTATTATTCAAATCTATCTCCGTCCATTTCTTCCGTCTTGTCCACAAAAGAAAAAAAAGGTGAAAGAGAAGATGACTTGGCGGATTCATTAACTGCAAATTCCTTGTTGTTGATGTTGAGGAGGATGAGTGAGATGAGTCTTCATTTTCATTATAAACTAGATAGAACTAGGATGATGAAAATGTGATCCCATGATTATATCATTATACACTTAAAAAAGACCTACCATTCCATTCAAACCAGTGGGGGTCTTCTTTCTAAAGGAAAGGAATATCTTTTTAGCTAATACCTTTCTCAGGAATTATTTCCTTTTTCTGATTCTAACGTCGAGTCGAACAGTGCAAAAATATAAACGAAAAGTATAATAGTGTGCTCATTTCGGTAGAAAAGGTTTTTAGTGCATCCAGTGCAACAATAGCACTCGCCGGTAATGTATACACCACTTTGGATTCCCCATAAGGAAACAATAATGTAATATGATATTCAACAGAGAACTTTTGTGTTTATCTTATTTCAGTGCCATTCTTTACACAGTTGGTGAGAGTATTCTCCAATGTATTTCAAGATGCCACTTACACTTTAAATTTTATATGACGATAGCCATAATATACAAAAACCAGTGAATGCACAACATACCGGAATATCATTCAAAGTTCGGGCTGGATTTATCGTGTTATGCATATAAAAATTTAGCTTATGTATATGACAAAGATTTATTTGAAAAATGTTACTATATATGAACATTATAAAAGCACGGTTGGATGCCATCTTGTTAAATATGAAGCTACAATACACTCATTGTTACAACACCTGAACAAAGGATAGAGGGGCTTCAAATGATTTTCCTCTTAATCTCAAGTGGATAGTGGATCTCATTTAATATAAAATTCGTTATTTAAACATTGCCCTGCCTCAAGGATGTAGTAAGCGGGCTAACAGCATTCTATCCAAACATTTATAACTGAATAGGAAATTCCGTTCTTTTTGAAAAAAAAAGTAAATCAGTCAGGTGGCTAGTAGCAGTACTTGAGAGTCATTCTTTTTATCGCACCTAATTTGGTCAAGAGGAGAGTTAATCTCATAATCAGAATGTGGCATTCTTCCACGAAAAGTCAGCAGCTAGTTAAACCACAAAATATAATTTACTGGTGACTAGTATCCTTATTATTCCTTATCCTTTAAGACGCTATAAAGAAGAATGTAAACATTATTACAAGATTCTAAAGACAGGTAGAATAAACACGTCACTTCACTTCCTTTTTTTAATATTCTTTTAGAAGACTGACATCTTAAAAGACTGGATGAATCGGGACATGCCATCGTCACCATCTACTCGTTCTTCTGCCACGTCCTCCGACAACAATAAACAGCAGCAGCAGTCAAGTCCATCTTCATTAGAAAGCTTCCTTTTCCTACCTCAACTGCCAGTTGATGGAGATGATGGTGATGAAGACGCTTGGTTGTTCCGACACCATCAGCGACCACAGCTCAAGTGGGAGCGACAGCAGAAAGGATCACTAGCATCCTTATTGACCATCGTCAAGTCTGCCAAGCCATCCAGTATTTACAACAATAGTAACGAGACTAATCAGACCGATGATAATAAGAGTGGAGCAGGATGGTATCCCCCCGCCACAAGAATTCCTAGTACTAGGATAACTTCCACTTGTACAAGTCATTGCAGTGATGATGACGGTAGTGGTAATAGTTATGATTGTGGCAAATCCGGCTTCCCAAGCAATTCTTTATTTCCCTTTAATGCCGCAAATGATACTGTTATTGCCACTTCTAATTCATCTGACAAGACTCCTGACTCCGACGTAAACAAGTCAACAAAGTCTCCACAAAAGAAGTACTCTTCGATGAGCATCTTCATCAGCAGAAATAGTAGTGTTTCTACTAATAGTGACCATAACCATTCCCCGTTCTATTTGGCCGCTAACCATCGTCATCATCCTCTTGTTCGTCAGCCTCCTCATCACCACTTCAGCCGTCGTAGATTGCTCATCTTCCGAATCTGCCAGGTGTGGTTTTCCTTTTATGAGACAAGAGAAACATTCTCTTTTTTTTCTTAAAAAAATTCTCAACTCCACTTGTTCAAGAGATAATTATCTTTGGTGAGACTACCCACAGCCTGCAAAAGCTGTTAGCTCGTGTTAAGTTTGCCACTTTGTAGTTGGCAATAATAATAATCATAAGACAATAATGTCAGGTTGTTGTTGTATGGAAAAGAGATGCAAGCAAAGATGCGCTGCTTGATTGTAGTTGATGATGATTATATGATCCGCCGAGACATGCGTTCCTTAATGGCTCTTAACTGATGGAATAACTATAACACACTGATTTCATGCAAATAATTTTCAAAGAATTTGATTTGACTGCTCTGCTCCTCGTATGAAATTTACACAGAGGAAAATGCTATTAGGCACAAAAAACAGGTGGTGGTGGTGGTGGACACCAACTCAAAAAATGCATTGAAATGCTTTGCCATGTGGTTTCTTTTTTTGCAGTATTAGGCATTTTTCTTGGTTTTACCTCGACTACGGCTTCTGACTACACATAAAGAGAAACTGTTTATGAAAAGAAGTAGCATCATAAAAAGAAACTATAATATTATCCCACATTCACATCTTTTTCTTCTTGGTCAAGAGGCTTTTTTTATAGTCAGTGTCTTTTAAAGTGTATATTTTGCTTGTATAAATTGTGTATGACTTTATAAGAACTTGCACACAAATATACTGTATTCTTATAAAGGCAATGAGAACGAAGCTCCATTGTCGGGTTTTTATTATTTCTTTTGAATCGTATACGAGTCGAGATAACTGACATCACACAGGTTGAGCTGCTTCAAAAGGTACAAATTTTTGTCACGTAATTTTTGACCACAGTGCAACAAGTTGCAAGCATGCCTATAATATGCATTTAGCTGGCTTCGGCTTAGACTAAAAAAAGTCCAAGTTTTCAAGGTTTTAAGTACGTGAATTTTAGGAACTTTTCTGCATTTCATTGAAACGAGAGAATTCGTAGTCAGCCACATACTTGTCATAATTATTATGATTATTGTTACGATCCATTGCTGAGGTGTTTCTGAATTACTTTGTATGTGCTAAATGCAAAAAACGTGAAATGCTCCGGGAGAAATGGTGATGGTTTGTTGAAAAGCACGATCAAAGACAAAGATGCCTGATCTGTGTGTCTCTCTAGTGGAAAATGATTTTTGACCGAAGTACTGTGAAATGTTAATTGCAGTTGATTAAAAACCTTTCTCAAATGAATGGCCCATTGTACGATTCTGCTATTGAAAGACGATGTTTTGATTGTATCTTTTTTTATTTACTCCATTGCAGGTGTTTAGTGTTCTCATCTGTATTTTCTTCCTTATCAGCCTAGTCAAGACCTCTTCCTTGTTTATGAATGAGTACAAGAATAAAGTTGACTCTACTACAGGCACTTTATCCTCCTCCTCATCTTCTCTCACTTCAGCTAGGTTAAGGAATCGACTAATTCAGTCTTGGAATATGCCATCAATAATATCACCTTCATCTTCCGCCTTCCGAATCCCACGAATTGTATCCAATTCGTCAACGACTGGTGACGGCAATGTACATAGACTATTGCTGCTTGATGTACCCGACTTCAAATTCCTGATGAATAACAAAACTAAATGCAATATTCCTCGTGATGACGATAATTACTTCGATGAAGGAAGTAATAATGATGGAGGAGCGAGCTCCATATTTTTTATGATAATTGTACATTCTGCTCCACAGAATTTTGAAGAGAGAGAAGCAATCAGGAAAACTTGGGGCTCATTACAACGGTTGGGACAATATCATATTCGACTCGTCTTTCTTCTAGGACATGACTCGACCGCTGATAATGGAAATGGCCATAGTATTAATGATATTGTAGATACTCGACAAGTGAACGACAAAAAGGACACATTCTACTCAAGGATTAAACAAGAAAGCCGACAATACGGAGATATTGTCACAGCAAATTTTCACGATTCATATAGAAATCTAACGTACAAACATTTAATGGGCTACGCTTGGGTCTTGAATTATTGCTCCCAAGCCAAGTACGTATTAAAAGCGGATGATGACGCTTTCATAGACATATTCCAGCTTTTTGAATTTCTCTTAAGAACCTTTGGGCCAGAACCAGAGGCAGCTTTGGTTTGCAACGTGTTTCCCGAGGGAACAAAGCCAGTTCGTGGAACAGATCTTAAAAGAACAAAATGGGCCGTGACCTATGAAGAATATCCTTATGACACCTATCCAAGTTTTTGCAGCGGACTTGCCTACTTAGCCACACCCAACGTCATCCATGAAATTTATAGCATGAGCCGTCGCACGAACAATAAGTATCTTTGGATTGATGATGTTTATGTCACTGGCATTCTCAGAGAGTTGGCGCATGTAGAGCCATTTTATTTAAATTTACGATATTCATACGAACCGGAAGAATATCGGAAATGGTTAGTTGCACCTGCATCAAGTGGAAAGGCTAATGATCAAGTAAACGATAGCAAAGTGGTTTATGAAAACAAGGAAGAAGGTGGCAGGGTAGGAGTAGCTGTTTTATCTAATCGGATGAAAAATGACCGGCGACCATCCCCACCTCAAAAAATACCATTTATGATTGTCCACTTGGAACGAGGATCGCAGCTGGGGAGGGAAATGAGAGAATTATGGGATAAAACTGTGAGTGTGTGGTCCGGATCTGGTCTCATCATTTAAAATGACAACTATGCTATCTTTCACAAAAGATAATACCAAATATTTACGATTGTATACTTGTCCTTTTGAATACAAAATATGTACTCCTCTCTATGATTGAATTATCTAAACAGTAAAGGATTTGCACTGTAATAAAGAAAAAACCTTCCTGTCTAGATAAAGAAAACTTATTACGTTGTGCCACCAGTGCAAAAAGTCATCATTCTGTTCTTTCAAAAGGAGGCAGGCTATTAAATTATTTGCATACTTCACGACACCAAATTATTCCAAAATCGATAGAAAATTATTACTCACGCATAATAACCATCTTTGTGAGATTGAGATACCTTTTGCCATGAAATTTGATAGTAAATAGGATTCTTTTGACTCACAGTTGGAATCACACGCTCATCAGTTCAAAATTTGAAATGTTATTTAGCATTTCTTTGACCTCATCCTGTTAAAAGTCGTTCAGTGGTCAAAGCAATATTGCTGAATATTTGGAATTTATCTTAGACCGTAATTCGCTAAAGTTCGCTTTGTCGCCTCATCATAATCGACTTACTCAAGCATTTAATTTATGTGAGTGAATACCATGTTCATGCCATCCTGCTAATAACTCTGCAATCTGAGTGCTAGGTTCGAAAAACCTTTTCAGTAATATTATTTGCAAACCAGCCAGACATAGTGTATAAATCGACGTGAACAATCCTTCCAAACAAAATCGTGATTGAAAACTAAACACGGGCTAACCTTTGCTACTAGTCTTCCCTTCTTTTGCTTATAGATTATTTATGATTTAAATTAAATGGAAATTTGTGCATGTTTAGATAGCCTTATTCATTTTCATTCTTATTAGTTTTCATACCAAACAGTAAAACCAAAGCCATTGACAAATACTGTAAAAGAGAGAGATTCTCTTGTTCCCCGTATAAGTAATTATATTAGCGGACTTATATTTACCTGTTCCCTGTGTGTGTACAGCACTTTTGAAACATGCGTGCCTACAGCAATTTACATTTGTACTGTATTGGTCCTTCCGGCAACATAACAAAGATTAAACACATCATGACTCTGCATTTTTAAAGCTGATTCAAAGATATTTTATAATGAAAAATGAATTCTCACAATCAGTTATTATGATGCATTCTAAAAGACAAAATCTTGTGTGATTGTGCTATCAAAATGATTAGGAAGCTGTCAAAATACACATGTTCAGGCAGTCATTACCACTGCCTACTTTTGACATTTCTTTGCGGATATTGTAATTTTAAAGATTATAGAATTGTTGCAGTCATTGGTGAGGTGGTGAATGGAAATAACTGCCAACTCCGAATGTACGAATGCATGCTGCCTACCATTTCTTGAATGCATTGACCGAACACTTGTATCCCGCACGTGAGGTGATAATGACATTGGAGACGATTACGATTACCACAGTAATCAAGACATATTAAGATCGCCACGATTTACATGCTCAGGCACGAACTCTTTCAGGTGTCAGTGTAGTTTGATAGATGAGGTCGAGAAAAAGGGCTATTTTTACAAAATGGAATAGCCCTCTAAAGGAAAAATAGCATCGTGACATGGCATAAATCTTTTAAAGCAATAATCTCTCGATCTACAATAATATTCATTGCATTAGGTCTCTTTCTATGACTTGTCTCATTGCTGTCAAAATCCTGTTACACGAATTTGTCGTGTTCATCGGCTCATCTTCGTTTCTTTTGTACGTAATCGGCAGAAGAATGCAAAAGATGCGAAAACGGATGGGAACGTAATAATAGTTGTCAAGTAGGGATATATCTTAAATGGCCATCGGTTTTTGTTCGCACATGCGCTTGCATATTTCAAAAACTGTACCACGCGATATTTTGCACGACTATAGTTGAATTGCAAATTTAGTATACACGTAAACTTCAATGAGAAGATTTCCACTTCCAGGTTCACAATTACGAGAAAATAATGCATAAACCCTTTTCATGTTATGCACAGCAGGGAACAAACTTGTTAAAAGCATATATACATTTCTTTAAATTTAACCGGATGATTTGAATGATACATCTAGTGGGAAATCTTATGTAGATAGCTCATTGTAGCAAATGAGAAATGGACTAATAAATTGAGTCTGGTTGAAGTAGTTGGCAGCATTTCAATTACTTGGGCACATCTACACCAGATTTTTATGCATGTAATTCTGCTCTCCTCAAGATGTTGTTCAATTTAATCCAATATGAGTAGAAATGCATGGGCTATTTAATACTGACAACGACAATAGTTTCAAGGTGAGGAATAAATGTTGACAGGTACATTAGTGTGCACTACTTGACCTTTCATACAGTAACCTCACCTATCTTGTAAACTGTCAGAAGCTTTGCTCGTGGTCTACATTTTTGCGAATTTTCATTTCTCTGCAGTGAGCTGCGTTAATTTTGTAATTTCTACATTTGAATGGAGCATGCATACAAACTTTCAGTAGGAACATAACCAGGGTGTGCGTATGCCATGCAAGAATAATTTACAGGGAAAAAAATGAGACTGTATGATAAAACTTGAAGTAGGGATCGAGTTGAAAATTAAGTAATAAAAGTCATTTGTGAAAATATGGTAGTATGCACAGGGAACCAGATCCTAATCTAAATAGATCAAGTTGAGCATAATATGAAAAGCCAAAAGCAAATCCTGCTCATTTAGCTACAATACACTACGTACTGGTAACACTCCACTCCCTTGCAAACCATTAAGAGTTTCCTCCATGAATGACTAAAATTTTCCAAACCTTTTATTTTGTTGTTTTTATCTCTTTAAGTTTTGCAAAAAAGTTGGTTCCAAGCTTAAAACGTTTCACTCTTTCCGACACGAGTCATTTCCCCAGTGAAGAGTCCTCTTCAACTTGTCATTCTTTGAGAGCACTTTATTAGTTTGTTGCACTTGTTTTGTTGAAAAAATGGTGAACCCAAGGAGCTGGCAAATATTTGTATGTACGTTTGCCAATTTACGAAAAAGAAAAAATTTTTAAAAGATTTAGATGGGCAGTTCCACAACTCAATCCTTTTGAGCCAGTGCAAATTTTTAACTTTGCAAAATTATTATGTGGAGAAGCAAAAACTTTCCAGGGGTTGTGGTATACTCTTGCAAAATTTTTATGGCCTATTTTCTTTACAATTTACAAGTTTCTTCGAAAACATATATATGTATAATGACTTTGTATTAGGTATTCAGCCTTGCTTTTCAGTAACTTTAAAGATCATATTTATTGCCAATTTTCCACTCGTTGTTTACGAGAATGACGCAAGACATATGAAATACGATATAGAGCAGACTTGGCCATTCGTCGACATCAGCCAGCATTTGACCAGTTTTTCCCTCATCTAAATTTTGAAGCCGCAAGCATGAAATGGCATTTTATAGGTAATAAAAAAGGGAAACACGAAACAGTGAGCTTTTTTCACTTAAAAAAGATTGCATGTTGGTTCGTAAATGTTTTGTGCTGGATGTGAAGGAACTGAAAGAGATGATACTAACCTAAGGTAGGGTAAAAATCCTTCATGTCGATCATTCCAAAACGAGAGTTTTTCAACCTTAAACATATGTTATCATCTGTGAAGCACTAATAACACTGGAAAAAGTCAGCCCTCTAGGATGGATGTTACTTCGTTGTATTAATTTGATAGGTATATCACAGGGTAATAAACTGTGTAATTCAAAGACTCAATTCAAGTTTAGTTAGAGAAGAAACTTTCGTTGATTGACTTTTCTATGTTTTAGGGCTTAAAAATTAAATACACGTAAGCAGACTCACTCGCATTTGCCATTGCAAGCAAGATGTTATGGGAAAAATTATATTTGCTCCAAGCTCTAAAGAAAGGTACAGTACAGGTTACATGCATTTGCTTAAGTTTTTCTCCGGGGCACATTGAATCTTTCCTGCTCTAGCTACTTCATAGTTACCTGATAAAATGGTCAAGTTTTTTTAACATAAAAGCATCATCGAATACTTAAAAATCAACGTTCTCATTAGATGTTAGACAGCTTCCATATTCTTTTACCTTACCCTCTCCAACCAGCCACAATACACACATACCCAACATAGTTGATCGTACGACGTAATGAAGGTAACAAGGCGTTTCGTACAACTGATCCTTTGAAAGCGATCCTAACGAACAAGATTGAGAAAAATATAATTTTCATAACTTGTATAATTTATAAAAAAACAAACTTGAGAATGAATCAGCCAACCATGGACTTGCTCAAGACTGGATAAACAGGTGATAAGATGAAAGTGAGTCGGCAATATTCTTTAAATGAACTACATCAAAAGTAGGCATAATTTTAATTTGTGTTTACTTCTTGATTTCGCGTTTAATGGCTCGAGGCTGCATTTGAGGGAGTAAGTAAAAGCAGATTCACTTTTTATTGTTTTCAGTACTTTGAGTAAACATCCTTGCATGATGAGTCTCTTTCTCTGTACTTAAAGCTGCAACGAGTTTCCTTTGCAACTGACAGAAGAGAAAAATCACAGTTGAAGCTTGGATTGCTCACCAGTTGCAGTTGCCACTTTGCCACATGAATTTGTGAGAAACTACAATCGAACAGTGGTTATTCCAGCTGCATAATTGCAGTTGATTCTTGCTGCATGAGAATTATCATTTCCTGTTGCGTTCACTTTGAACGAAAATTGCAAAGATCAATGTCCTACATTTTCAATAGTAATTACATTTTGCAGAGGTATATAGTAAAATGCAAAACGCCGTGAAAGATTTGTATCGATTTTTATATATTGTCACGCAAGCTAATTTAAATCTTTATCATGTCAACAACTTCTACTCGTTTTAAAGTCATTATCATTTCATAAACAATTTTAAATCGAGCAGAACACAACCCATTCCTTCACGAACGAACCAACCACGCTATCCTGTGGTACGAGAGCAGCGTTTGTAAAGTTGGCGTTGGCACACATTCTCCTGACAAGAAAAATAAGGAAGAAAATAAACTTATCACTAAATATCTTTTCCCTCTAAAGTACATCGCATATATTGGACAGTGTACATTCTCTTCGCTCGAAAAAGTGGGAAAATCATGAACATAACTTTTGGTCAATTTGCAAAACACGTGGTCATATATGTCACGAGAAGTGAAGTAAACTTGTTACAAAACTGCTGCAGTGTTGTGCCACAATCACGTTCTTTCGTATGGCCAATGGTTTCCTATATATCGTTAAGAGTCAATGCGATAGGCATCGAATTTTAAGATGCGCATGAAACGCTCTTAACTAACATTGTACTATTTGTAAGGTACGATTAGAATCGCGGAATCGAGTAAAATCCTCTTTCTGGCAAACATCTTTATTCTGTTTTCATGCACTTTTTACAAGGTCATTCGTAATCATGATATGATAAGCTAACGGGATTTTCTATTATTTTAAAGAATATTTTTGTGCACGCTCAAATGCAGGCAAAGCAGGACTTTTCCAAACACGATTTTCAAAAAGGATCGCAATTTTCCGTGCATAAATTAATCAAGAAGAAAAAAAGTTTCGGGACTTTGCGGTCTGGTTTGTCTGCACAAACTCACATGTTTTCTGCAATTTATGGTGAGTTACGCGTTCATAGTTTAACAAAATTACTGTTGTTTCGCTAATTCATCGTGGATACAACAGAAGTAGGCGGTAGGAAGACGGTCCCCCACGTGCAATTAATTAACATAATTGCATGAAGGCATACGTGAAATCAAATAATTGTTGCATTAGACTCTACCCATTTGTTTTGCTATTGAAAGTTATACGTGTGTCTAACATTAAACACGAAGTATTGGTCATCATATCAAGAACGTTGCGACGAACTTGTGTTCTTGAAATTCAGCATGAGACCTCTTCCCAGTTTTAGTTTGGTCACGTATGAGTACATGTAAGTAAACAAACT
Organism: Sinodicranocentrus sp. ZH6; assembly: GCA_027743935.1. Lineage (NCBI taxonomy): Eukaryota > Metazoa > Arthropoda > Collembola > Entomobryomorpha > Entomobryidae > Sinodicranocentrus > Sinodicranocentrus sp. ZH6. The sequence goes on along the minus strand of JAHZNA010000899.1, from coordinate 15,874 downwards.
GCAAACTAAACTAGGCGGCTTGTCAATGTCTACCTTATTCTTAACCACCAGCACGATCAATTTTTACCAGTTTTATCCTTTCCTCGTTGAGAAGAATAATATGATAAAATAAAAAATAATAGAACTCGAGACACAAAAAGAAGTTATGGAGTACTGCGGAAGGGTGCTGTCATATTCCTACCTAAAAACAGAGTACCTAATACAAAAAAGGTCGAGAGTTTATTAGTCAACTAGAGTTCCACTGAATGTCGCATTTCGTTCATATTCAACTTCGTTTTGGTTTGAACCATCGAGCACGTCTTGATCTTATATTAAGTAAGGAGGGTTTATAAGTATTAAGCAGCTACTGGTTGTATATATAGTTCTGATATTGCATGATTGCAAGCGATTTTATTACTCATTCTAAGCACACACACACACACAAATATGTACTTAAATAGGTACAACATACATACCTATCTTCATAAAATATCCAGTTTATTCTGCCACCGCAGTAACCTCTCACTGGGGGATCTAGCCTTTGCATAAATAATTAGGAAGGCAGGCAAAAATGCAAAAACAAGAAAAAATGATATAATTGACGATGAAGAAATAATGTACCGTTTATGTACGAATGAAAGTTTAAAACAAAACGCCGAAAGAACACGAGCGTAGTGGATTTTTGTGAAAATTGCAATTAAATCCTGTACCTCGTATGCATAATTGCGCAAACAGCATGTGGGTTGAATTTATGACATGTATTAAAATGTAATTTTATTTACTCAAAGCAGCTAATTCGTCTACTTGGCCATCATTCGCTGTTTTGCATATTAACAGGAGAAATTNGATTTTTGTGAAAATTGCAATTAAATCCTGTACCTCGTATGCATAATTGCGCAAACAGCATGTGGGTTGAATTTATGACATGTATTAAAATGTAATTTTATTTACTCAAAGCAGCTAATTCGTCTACTTGGCCATCATTCGCTGTTTTGCATATTAACAGGAGAAATTACCAATATTGTACGATGAAAGATTGGATGCTCATCAATACTATCAGAATACAAGTAATTTTTCGACATACTCGATCGATTTCATGGCAAGGTTTATTTACAGCAGATTTAGATTACAATTAATCACTTTACTGCTCGTTGTGTATGTATTTTATGGCACACTAAAGTAGCTATCGCTGTCCAATACTTGTTAAAATCCTAAAGTGAAACTCGTTGGAGAAAACCAGGAAATTTAAAGTGTGAAATGATAAAGTAATTCCACCGATGTCTGCTCAAGTTAATATTATGATAAAACTTGTGTTGGCATTAATTTACGTCGTATGCTAAACCCCGCTCAACTTGACTTGTCGAAGGGAATTTGAATAAACTGCAAATTAAAATATGTAATGACATATTTATTACACACTGACTCGATGCAAAAAAGTTGCTGACAGGTATGCCAACTTATACAAATAATTTATTTTCTTAAGCTAGATTGGTAATCGTTTCAGAAGATTATTGGCTTCTGTTCTTGACAAGTATGTTCCTAAAACCGTTTTCATTATGAAACGAAAGTATGCAGTGTACACATGTTGCTTCACGGGCACCTCCAGCTAATTCCTGTGTTTTTTTTGCAATACCGCGATGTTAATTCCAACAACTGTAAAATACAATTCATCGTGAGCTGAATACAAGATTCATGGATTCGCTTCTCAAAAGTATCAATTTACACAAAGAGCAGTGGATGGACAGACTTTTCAAATTAAGAATCGATGTACATAGCAAGTTTCTTTACGGCCAATTTCCATTCATCTTGTTTCATCTTTAAATTTACACAAATCCAGCTGCACCTTTCATCCTTGAATACTTAATAAAAAATACGATATGCAAAATACATAAATCGAATGAATTATGCGTACCGCAAGGCACATTTATTCTGACATATGATTCCACTAATTCCACTCACGTACGCACTTTATTAACATTTTAGCTTAAAAGCAAAGCATTGTTTTGCGCTTCGCATTAAATTTCTTTCAGGTGTTAGCTTCCACAATCTACGGCGATATTTGTCTGAAATATGATTTTAATAAAGGCAATTTGAAAACATGCTAATGTGTTTAATTTTTAAAATTCGACATCATTTTATAATTTTGCGGTGGATCGATTGCATATTTTTCGAGTCAACCTGTGGCATGTGGTTTGTAAAGCGTAAAACCTTAAAGGAATTATGATTATTATGAAGCAGGAAGCCTTAAGACAAAGTAGGTATATACGCTTCAGTTATTGCGGAAATTCGATACAACTTGAAATCAAATTGCCGATAGCAGTAGCAGAGCGGAAGAATAAAATGAATACCTTCCGTGATGTATTACAATTAGATTCATCTTGGTTATTCGTCCAAAATTACAGAAGAAAGCCCTTGTTCAACTTAAAACTTTTATCAACACGCATCCTTCCAAAATTTAAAATGTTATCCTAATTTGATTTAATTTTCATTTTCAGCTTGTAATTATATGCTGATTAGGGAAAATAGAAAAAGCTGATTATAAAATCTTGATGTTAAAAAGGCGAATGGTTGACCTTGCGTTTCAAAACGTGTAGCAACTACTATTGTAAAAGTACGGAACATAATGCCCCAATGTTTTCCTTGCTTTCGCTTTTTGGCGATTCTTCCCGCTGCATTCTTCCTTAAAAATCGATTTCTTCGTGTGAACATCAAAGTCAAAAAGTGATTGACCTCTGAAAGATGTACTTGTTACAGTATTTTTTTTTATATCGGAGAAGCATTTTCTCGAACAAATGTTTTTATTTTGATGTGCAATATATACCGTTTCAATTCACAATCAATTCAATTGCACTTTTGCAGAAACACATGAAGTGTGAAGGGGTAGTTGCAATAAAAAAGAATTAATGGATCATGATTACAGGACAACCCATCCTTTTTGCTTCTCTTTGCACGATTTAGAGGACCGGAGAACTAGTGAAGATCTTAGGTTGCTTTCAAGTTACTCTGACGTATTTTAGAAAGAAGTAAATCTTGATTTTGACTCATTTCATGGTTAGTTGTATGAAAAAGAACGAGGAATTAAGCATGCCAACCATTTTAGCAACAGAAAACGGAAGGTCCTTTCATAACCTCGACAATGATCAATTTGTATGGTGAATTATCAGACATGGGCTCAGAGATCAGGCAGGACTCCATCCACCACCAGTTGGAAAAAGGAAGGAGACAATAATTCTCATGAATAATTCTGAAATTTATAAAACGTGAACATTACCAGATGGCATAGGCACCAACGACAACCTGCCACCAGTCACGACCACATGAATTGACGCAGACAATGACTAAGTCGCATGTGATTTTCGGCTGTGTAACACTACTTGACTATCATTTATCCTCAATTAAGTCCTTATAATGTCTTATGGGAGGGGTTTTCACGATAAATGCTAATGTGTAGTAAGTGCCTGTCTGCACTCACGCCTTACCAAAGTGTCTTGTCAGGTTACACATATCCAGACTATATAGAGATAGAAGGGAAACAAGCAGTGAAATAATAGTAGCAGTTAATGAAGTAGGAATGACAGAAAGGAAAATCCTGAAATGAATATGCAATCACACTGATTTAACCATTCTCCGTAAAGTGTCTTTTTCAAGTGTAATTTACACCTGGTCTCAGCAGAAAGTGAATTTATGAAGTGTAGGCTATCATTGGAATGTGCACATGTTCTCGTGCATTTTCTCATGAACGTTAGGATGAATACGGTAAATGGCATAACATCTTGGTATTTGAATCAGAAATAAATTATATTATTACACGGTCAAACAAGAACGTGATAACTAAAAGGCTTGTAACTTTACGGAGAATAGAAGACTTGAGAGAAATGAAACAAAATCTCTTTTCCTTGTCCATTCATCCAATGAAATGATCATCATGAGCAAGTGCTGACCTTTGCCATTGTCTTGGCAGTTGGCTACCAGACGTGAAAAAATGACTATGTTCAAATGATCAGATTAGATTAATAGTGTTCTCACATGCACACTGAAGCCTAATAAATTCTAATGGCAAGGTTAACAATTCAAGCGATGATAGATGCAGTCATGCAGATGTGAACTTATATTTTAATCCAACCAAGACATCAACGCCAGCGAAACACTGTATATATCGAGTGTCAATTTATGCATATTTCTCTCAGGTTAAACTAGGCGCAAAACTTCCCCCGTTGAGTCGTGATCGCATAATTTTTCACATTTTATTTCTGTCGGCTGGAGGCTAAATTAGGATTTTGCGTTAGCATATTGCACATTCATTTTGCTAAATCCAAGACCTAGACAATAACCTTTGCTGCACTGGCATAATACAAAGTGATGATTTTCCCTGTGAATATAAATATTACAAAATAATCATCAGGTTTGTCAACAAGAAAGTTCTCTTAAATTAATATACCATTTTTTCGCAGAATCTTAACAAGATCGCACATCATAAAACACTTAGCGGTTGGTTAAAATACTTAATATGTGGAACATTCTATTCATTACACTACATGAAATCTGAAATTGCCAGTATCAAAAAAATTCACGGACCCGGATTTACGACATACATTTAAAAACTAAACTGATCCATCCTATGACAAAGGGATGCTTTGAATGTAGGCATTCCTTTAAATTATTCCACGCGATCAATTTACGAGCTGATAATTTGTATACAAAGAAAAAGGATGGTCCATCATATTCGTCTAAATCATAAGGAAACTTTGAAGTCTCAACTTAATTACAGTCTTTTGTCCAACAAAACAAACGAAAAAAGCGTTTATCGCCGAGGGTCATCCATTCGCAGGGATTAGCTCATCACATGATTTTTGGGATTCTGAGCCAAAATCGTATATTACAAAAGTACATACATTTCATACATTTTCCACTTAATCTGCATTTCTACAAGGAAAAAATGGTCATAATCATCATAACCCTCCTCATCATATGACTATCCGTAATAATGATAATACGTATTATGAATAGATTTTGAGACTGTAAGCAAGCCCGTATTTAGTAAATTTGTGAATGTTATTGTGTCTTATTTTCAGCTTGTACTATGAATTATTCATGCAAATGCAATCAGCAAGCCTGTTTTTATATTCTCTCACATATTATGCACACAAAATGAGAGCCACTCCGCAGATTATTTTGTGAAACATAAGGATTCATCGCGTCATCTCTTCTCGTCTCTTGTGTGTGGCTTCACTTTGACTGAGGTCATACCAATAGATCTTCATGAGAATGAAACCAAAATGAATCTTAAACGGTACTCCTTCTGCCCACAACAATGCATAATAATATTCTAAATAGGTAGGTATGATCACGGCAGGCAGATAGAAAAAAATATCTATTCAATTCAAGCTCACTTATATGAAATGGAGTCGCTTAGTTGTATATACACATTCTTTATTTGAATTCCTGCGAACATGACAGGAAAGTTTAGTGCACATTTTAAGAATCAAACTAGTGGATAGAGAAAGAAATGTATATATGTGGAAGGATATTATGATACAAGTGTCTAATCTTTAAACACCTTTAACTCACATGTAAATACATTATTGTGCGAAATCTGTTTTGCAAAAAAGCATCTGTACATACTCCACCGCAACAAAATGCATTATATGAAGTCATTGCAGTTTCGTCATTTGATGGCCATATAAAAACTTACTTTTCATTCATTTGTGTTCTCCATCACGTACCGCTGTTAAAATTGTATGGCTTCGTAGACAACATTTGTTTGGGCAGATAATGCCCACGAAATTCATAACAATACCAGTGGAGAGCTAGAAGAACCTATGTGAAACTCGAAAATCGAAATGGAAACTCTTTATACACCAGGTGGAATGTTACGGTTCGGGTAATAAATATAGCAGTATAGCACCAAGCAGCGGGCTAGGATCGTTTTCCATTAATCCGATCCATTCTGGATGAGTGTATGAAACTGCACTTTTGCCTCTTTCTATTCACATGCATGTGTGTGGTCAGATTAGTTCTGTAATTTATTTGAAAGGTAAATCCCGATATAATTTTAAAATGCGATGCGTCAGTTTGACCGTACTCATATAAAGTAACTTGAGGACACTATAACAGTCAAACGACAATGCGGGGAAAATGGCAACTTGCCAACTATGTTAACAAGTATTCTGTTCTGAGAGGGGTTATTTAATCGAAAAGTCCTTTGGGGTTGTATAACACGTATTTTTGTTGATAGGGTGGGTGGTAAGTTTTCTAAATATGCACAGGCCCCTCTCTCTCTCTTTCTCGAGCCTGACAAAATCGCGAATCCTTTACATCTGCCAGAATACGCAAGAATTTCCGTGAGCCTATAATTACCAGAACGTCGTTATTGCTGCTGACCCGTTGTGTTCTCCCTGTACAAAAACTAGGAAACGCGAGAAATGGTCATTTCGCTGGCTATTATAATTTGGATACATGAAATATGACTATACATGTATGCTTCATGTTGGGAAGTTGCATCAATAGAAATTTTAATACTGTTTACGGATACAGGCAAAGCGGACCCGCGGTGTGTGTGTGATGTAATGACTTAATTTTACATGAGCAGGCGTTGTAATGTGTACTAAGGCAAATAACACGACACGCAGTAATAAAATGTATGCGGTGCGGTCCCTCTCATTTTCTTAGATTACCGACTAGCCATCCCTTGGTCCGATGAAGAAAAAATGAGAAAAGTTTTTCCTGTCGTAATGAGATTGTGCCGTTGTGCGTCTGATGTGATTGCCGCACTCACAAGAAAGTGTAAGCATTTTGTCATATGTTTAACGAAATTTAGCCCATGTGTAACTGAATGTATACAGTACACAGGGTTGTACAAGGAAGGAAGACGTAGTTAATTATCTGACAAAAGCTTTTGAAACCTTCATGTAGTGTTGACTGGAAATTCGTGATTTTCAAAGATGATATTTAATTTCAATGAATCGTTTGTTTAGTAATCGAAAGTTGTCGGCGTGTATAATCTCGATTCATTATTTAATTCTCACTTAAAATCATACATGCTAATAAGTAGTTTCTTACAAATGTGCATGTGGAATCGTGTGATGTTCTTTTAAGCTTAGACAAAGATGTATTAAAGAAACTCAAGTTGTTTTGATGCATCGCCGGCATTCACTTATCATATGCATACAATTGTTGCACAATATTCCGTAAAAGTTAGCGACGTGGTTTTGAAATGCATGAACTTGAGGACTGATAGCTAAGCGGTTCATTCTTTTAACCTTTATAAGCTTCACTTCAAACTCCCTAATGTTTTTTTAGTTTCTTACAAATGTGCATGTGGAATCGTGTGATGTTCTTTTAAGCTTAGACAAAGATGTATTAAAGAAACTCAAGTTGTTTTGATGCATCGCCGACATTCACTTATCATATGCATACAATTGTTGCACAATATTCCGTAAAAGTTAGCGTCGTGGTTTTGAAATGCATGAACTTGAGGACTGATAGCTAAGCGGTTCATTCTTTTAACCTTTATAAGCTTCACTTCAAACTCCCTAATGTTTTTTTTGGCATCGAGTGAACAATCAGTTTGAAAATGTGACTTGATTCTAATCTACATGACATCGCACTATGAAAACATCCCTTTCAAATCACTTTATTTATGCCAACTGACTCCATCCCCTTTGATTCTGAATGGACAAAAAGAGGTGTGTACGCGTATAATATGATTGAAATAGGATTGTTTGTACAAACACAAAAATACCTTCTTTAAAGTTTTCTCACGGTGTGACACTACCTAAACAGAATTGTACTTAAATTGGAAATCCACTTAGCGTAATGTACTGACTTTATGATGGCTTGCACTTAGCTAACTGTATTGAAACTTCTTTGAAGAAGATCATTTTTGCATTATCTGTTCTTTATTATGATCAAATCCCTCGGATACTTTATTCCATTGAATATTTAAATAAATTTCCATGAATTCACTTCCCCATATATCAAGTATGCAATACAGTTACTGCTTAAAATCGTGTATTGACTCCAATTCCGAATTTCACACTTCATTACATCCTTTGTTATTTTCAAATTCCTGTTAAATCGACTGTCAAAATCTTTTGTCAAGCATGGTCGAGCAGCTAAAGATGTGGTTAGCATTTAAAAATTTCTCCATTTTCCTTCAAGAAAACTGCAGTGCATAGATTCACAGTGCAAATATGAGAAAAAGGCGGTATATACTACTTCCTACATGTTAAAAAATAACAAATTACAAAATGCCTTATTCGCTCACTAAACAATACAGTTAGCTAGGTCACGTAATCTCAAGAAATATGACACACAATTTACTCATAGGTGTAAACCTCGGTACTTTTATTCTGCATGCAAAAAAGCGATCCCTAATGAGAGACCTCTGGAATAAAGAGAGTTGCACACAATAGGCATTGTGGTCATGCTAGATGTTTAAAAGCAGTTGTGATTTCTCCGTCATCCCGTGATGTACATGATACGGTGGAATGAATCAAATCAGTCTCCGTCACATCACCTCATCAACGCGACTAATAATTCAAGAGTCAATGGTTCTCTTCTGACATTTCTGTGAATTACATGCCTTGTTGATCCCCTCTACACATGCACATGGTGAAATTGTGATAATGTGGCGGACAATGAGCATTGTGCATATCTCGGTCTTTTCATGCAGCGTAATAAATACATAATCTATGATAGTATCATCTGTGACTGTCACGTAATAAGCGTCAAGTACGCATATCTAAACCGACGAGATGAATCTTCATCGTCATCTTTGCCAAAATCTCTGTCGCTGTCTCATTTTCGGGTAAACCTGAGACGACTCAACTGTAGCGACAACAAAACTAATGATAACGGGAAAGTACTGTTGGGGTAATCCATTCTTCCTCTGGTTTGATCCCACAAATGAACTTGGATTTTTTTACGCTTTTCTAATGATCTTAGTAGAGATATTCGACTAACCTAGACAGGATTACGAGGACGAGAACATGGGCTATTACATCTTACATAGTGCGTATAGTCGTCTCTTAGATTCCAATTTTTAAGCTGTAAAACCATTTGCACGTAATTTTTATGAGTAATTCATTATAATTCAAGTTTCAGAGAAAACGATTTTCCAATTTAAGATCATCGGCAAGCGAAGATGATGATAAAGATGAGTGTGTGCATCACCGTGATAGATTTACCTTCTTTTCCATTGCCAACTTTGTCCGCGCCTTTCGTTTGGCATTCGTCAGTGTAGCTTATTGTGCATCATCACAAGCACTCCTCGTTCGTCGCCAACGAGGCAGTATTTGCCACCATCATATCTTCATTATCGTCGAACGGTTCTCTTCTTTTTGTACGTTGAGTAAATCAGACGGAAAAAACTGAAAAATCATTGACTTTGGTGGAATCGTATTCCCATTTGGGGAAATATAATGTCATTCATTCAATGAGTTTGCAAATGTGTGATTACAGTTGTAGGTAAAAATTTGCGCTTCATTACCCACAAGACATGCGGAATTGAGATGGTATCTGCTTATTCATGCTTTGTTGCTTACGAGAAAAAAATTAGGAGAATATATTGTTAAATTCAATTCGATCAACGAGTCGAGTTTTTAAGCCACGCCGTTTTCCGCAACAAAAATTACCCTCACTGTAATCATTCTCACGCCTTCATAGACACGGACATCTTTACAGCAAGTATTGATGATTTCCTTCAGTTGTGAATACAATTATTCCAAATGTTGAAACAAGTGTAAATCTTTCAATACCTTCAATTCAAAATGAAAGGAATACATTTAAAGAAATGAATTTCTCTTGAACACATTTGAAAACCAATCGAATGCGGAGTAGTTTGACCATAAGCCATGATTGTGTTGACACTACACGAGATCAAAACGGTTCATATATTCTCTTTGCAAATCTTTTCATGTTTATTTTATCAAAAAATATGTGTTGAGCTCAGTTAATCCTTTCCATTCAATTTATTATTATTATTATTCCATGATTGGGATGTTGCGCGCTTTTATGACAGTTGGTAAAACTTAACTGTACTCGTTCAAGATTACATAAATCGGTAGGCGAGATATAATTTCATGTGCCAACTATCATTCACAAAGGATATCTTCCTTCACTCATAAAGTCATCATAATCAAATTGTACAAATGAAATAAGTACAGTAGTAAAAAGGGGATGAGGATGGTGGCAGTGAAAATGTGATTTGATAATCAGAAACACGATAGCATGCACACAGAAAATCATGAAATTTTCTATTTACTCTTTCACTGTAACATTTTACTCCTGGCATACAACATGATAAATAATGCCCACAGGCAACCCCATTAACAAATACAATGAGTGGACGGAATTTATTTCCTTCAGCTGTGTGGATTGTGTAGCATCAAGATGCAATAAAAAAGAGAATTATCACTGTTGTCATCTAGGTAAAATATCTTACCTAGACAATCTTGTTTATAAACACAATAGTATATAATATCACACTTGACGTTTAAAATACCACATCTAAGTTTAGCTTAAAATAGCCTATACTACTTATACAAAATATTATGACACCCCTCCGTTGTACTAATCATCTTAATTAATTAAATCCCCAACGAGTTCTAATTGGTTTCAAGAGGATTAAACTTATATTTAGTCAAATAGCAGAAACATGGTATGGTTATTATTGGTTATTAAATATAATGATATGATATGATATAAGTCATTTTTTGGTCTCAAAAAATGTTTTAGCTCATCACCCCAGTGCCCTCGTAAGGGGACTGTTAAATGTAGTATTTACCATACCATTACATAGTTCTAGATTTACTGTTAACCTACTGCCAACAAATCCCAAGGGCTTAGCGAAATAAACAATAATAATAAATGCGGAACCTAGTAAGTAGCTGGTATTTTGTTTGAAAACATTGACAAAAGAGGAGAAGCAGCTTTAGCAAGAAGGACGAAACTCTCATCATAACATTCTGAAGTGGCATTATGTGCAATCAGCATTCCCTCAATAAATTGAGAAGAATGACTGGGAGGGGAAAAAAAGGAAGATTTTTGCCAAAACTGATGTCATATACGGACAAAGTAATTACAGTAATTTAAGTCGACAACGAAGCAATTTTTGATTCTCCTCTAAAAAATATAGACCTATAATATAAACTGAGCTACTGTTTGTGGTAGGGAATCGTAGTTATTTTTCATTATTACCATCTTATTCATCACGTTCCTAGATAAATGTGAAGTGGAGTAACTAGCCATAAGGAAAAAAGAATTTCTCGGTGGTATTTAATTTCTAACTAGTGGTACGTGTGGAATGCCGTGCAAGAAAGTACAATAGATTTCATGACGTCGATATATATTTTTGATAAAAAGACAACGTAACACTGTTTCAACAGGTACGTGCAAGTATCACACAACATTACACAAGGGAATGTATTTTTTTTGGTAGTTACAAACTTCTTAAAGTCTTCCTCCACAAATCATTCATTTCTTCACTGAACTTGTCACCACGTTCAACGTGAGCAAATAAGAATGGGAATTTTCTCAGTCTTTGATGCTGTGACGCTTTTTTGTCAACCTCACTGTTATACTTATTATTACTACTATCATTTGGTAATGTTCCGGCTGGCAGGAGCCAATTGCGGTACTCTTCTGGATCATACAAGTATCTGAGATTGAGATAAAATGGCTCAATTTCGGCAATCTCTCTTAAAATCCCTGTGACGAAGACATCGTCAATCCAGAAAAACTTGACACGATCACTCACGTCGAGGATTCTCGAAATCACATCCGGTGTAGCTAAATACGCCATTCCACCACAGTATCTTGGGTAGACGGAGTGAGGATACTCATCCATCGTTACGGACCACTTGGATCCTCTCGCGTTTTTTGCCCTTACAGGCTTTGTACCTTCTGGGAAAACGTTACATATGAGTGTACCCGGCTTCGGGTCAAACCCATAGTTTCTACTGATGTAGTCAAAAAGCTGAAAAATATCGACGAAAGCATCGTCATCCGTCTTTAAAACGAAAGTTGCACCCGAACAGTGGTTCGTGATCCATTTGTAACCTAAAAGATGTTTGTACGTCAGGTTGCGATAAGAGTCTACAAAGTTTCCTAACACTATATCCCCAAACAACTCGTTCTCTCTTCGGATCGAGTTCTCTAACGTGGGATTTGGACTGCGGTGATGCTTTCCCAAGACAAATATCAACCGGATGGCAAGATTCTTAAGAGATTTAACCGAGCCCCATGTACTTCGGATTGCCTGTCTCTCGGAAAAGTGGTCAGGAGCTGAGTGAACAATTATCATGAAGTAAATGCCTTCTCCAGGGGTAATACTGCTACCACTTAACGAGTTGATTCTTTCCTGCGATTTTCTACGCACTGATGAGCACACTGAGGAGTTGTTTAGGATGAAAGTGAGATTGTGGCTGTTCACTGTAGCATGATTTATTGTGTTAGGCTTATGGCCAAATGAACTTGGGGAAGCTGAGACAGGCGAAGAAATCAAGGTGTTGCTAGAAAGACCTGACGTGCCACCCAAACTCATACGTGCTAGCAAGCTGGACTCGGCTTCGCCATGAATTATCCATGACTGCAGTTGCTCATGTATGTTGACTGAGGATCGCCTTGAGTCTTCTTGAAGATATGAATCATCTCCTGGTGTTTTGACCAAAAATAAAATGTTGTCGACTAGAGCATATAGACAAATCCCTACTATAAGGATGCTGGCAATCTGCGTGAAAAAAGAAGAAAAAAAATCATGCATTTTTCCAAATTAAAGTGGTACATATTTCTTGGAAAATTACAAAAAATTATCCGTGTTTCGCCATGTTTGCAATTATCATTAGTACGTTTGTGTAACTCACCTGAAAGATACGAAAGCCTAAAGTGACTTTCACAGGGGCGGATGCTGTAGGGGAATATGTTTTTGAGCCTCGCTTGGAGCCGCGAGGGAAAAACACAGGAGGAAATAGGGAATCTGAATCGAACACTCGAGACCGACTCTTACTAGGCCAGCTATTGTCGCCGTTGTTCATCACGGTGGGCGATGCTGAATATATTTCCGAGTCTCTGGGTGACTGGGAATATGGGTATCCATACTTTTCATCGTGATCCTACAAATATGATAACAAATTTTCCTATGAAAGCTGTCGATCTTTTAAGAATATTAGTATGTATTAGTATATAAGGTTCTGTGGTAATAAAGGGTTGAGCACATAAGATAATCAATCATTTGAACTTAACCTTTCATGCATCAATTTCCCCCCGGAAAATCTGCAAACTCATTTTAACCTGGTCATTCACAGCATTCTCACTAACAACTAACCCAAAAACACATTAATGCTTGAATAAAAAACTGCATGTGGTTTCCTTGATGGACACTTAATTGTCTTTTTTGTGAAGCGTACAAGCATGTAAACATTCAAAAGTCTTGGTCGACTCCCTTTACCTGCGACAAGTTTTCCCATCACAAAGAAAATTCCCAAACATGGTAATTAATACACAACATTTTTCAAGAGGATGAACAACCACGCCACCATTTTTTATGAAATCGTAAAAATGTTCAGACACCTACTTTACAAAGTCTACTCTACTACCCGTGTCAACTGTAATTAGTCGGATTGCACGAGAAGTAATCTAGAGCAAGAGTGTAAAATGAGAATTAACCGTCTAGCAGAAAGTATTACACTTTATTCAGTGTAAACATGTTTATCCCCACAAATTAAGCTTCACATGCATTTGACATACCACACACAAGTCATTGTACTGATTTTCATAATCCTGTAATGAGTGGCGGATAGGCTAATTTGTGAAAGGAACAAGAGTATAATATTGACAATAACGTATTTTTTATATCATGTAACGCTCTTAAGCGTTGGGGTGCCAAGTCTCTGAGTTTGATGCTACGGTTTCTTCCAACACGATATGATCTGGTTCTGTTCATCTTCAAAATATAAAAACAATAATTTCCCAGAGTCTTTGGCAAAACATGCATTATCCTCCGTGTCACAAAAAATATATGAGATAACGCTATCCTCACACTCAAAAAACAGTAGGTATGCATGTATTCACGCCGTCCTTCTGAAAATTATCAGCAAACTTTTAGCTTTTTTCCACAATAAAAACAGTTGCATATATTGCATGATGATGACGGTAATAATACGGATAATAAGAAGATCCGTACCAAATGTTCGAAGACAAATGTTACCTCCTTGAGTGCAATCGCATAAAAAAATTTGGGGGTGCATTATAATGCCTTCCTTTTCTCCCTGCATTTTTGCATTGTGTGCAATCCCTCAACATCACCATTACCATCATTATGGACGCGATTCATGATAGTCTAATAAAGCTCAAACAACACTCTCTGCTACTATTTACTCGTAGACCGACATTGTACAAGAAACTGACCAAACTGCCGGCAAAAGTTGACGGATAATCAGCACGCAATAAGTTAGTTTACAATATTATCCTATGTGGTTTACTGGGTATGTATAAAATTCTTCTTGTTTATGATCATCCTCGTAAGAAAGAATGATATGGTCTTGTAGAGAAAAAGCCATACATCCGTTACCGTAATCTTTTTTCTCCCTACAAGCTCAAATCCGGTGAGTGCTCTGTGGCTCTTCAAAACTACCACATTATTTCATTCCGCTGTAAAATAACCCAGAAGAGTGAGAGAAAAAGAAAAAGATCTACTTTAATCTACCGTGTGAGGTATTTACCTACTCCTACCTTGGCTAGATAATGGGCATTTTTATTCATTTGCAAGTCTCATGAAACACATGATTATGCATTTCTCATAGTATTATATGAAAATGTGTTGTTATTGTTATTAATAACATAATGTAATACTTGCACGTAGTCTACTTGCCTCATTGCCCTAGTTGCCTTTTCCGTTTTCCTGTGTTTGCACTTGCCCTTGTAACAATAATTATAGCTTAACAGAAGAGGGGTTTTAGTTAAGCTTGATATTCTGGTTTGAATTCAATTGAATTTTAGTCAGTCAGTGTGCCACGGGAACTTGTGAATAATTAAGTTGGAGGAAAATTGTATGCAAGTTAGCACGTGGGTTGGATTTTGTCGTCTCTGTAGGTCAAAGGGTGTGCAAAGTTTATTTTATTCGTATCCTCAGGATTTAAATTTGTCCTTGAATGTACCAAATACAAAAAATACAGGATTTGCCTTATATTTTAAAGCTCTCGGTAGAAATTAACTTGACCCATGATTCAGTAAAGAACGAATTACAAATGACAATTGACAAATATTTAAATTTGATTGTAAAACCATAACCTATACTCTGAACCAGATATATCTTTACGAAGTACTCTAAAAACTTATAAACTACGAACTTAATGGAACTAATACGGATCGAAACTCGTACACTCACCTCATGTTGCGCAATTTGTACCAGTAAATCTCCCGCATAAGCTCTGCCGACTGACCTCGGCTTATCTTGAACTTTCGAACTATGCATCAGGTATCGAGTGTCATTATCAAGAGCAATTACAGGTGGTGAATCTTCGCACCAATTCACTTAATCACGCCACTCTACAAACTTATAACCTTAATGTCACTTCTTTATGGCGGAACTTGCTTTCTGATCACACAAATCGTTTTTTAACACCCAGTCATTCTTCTAATACCTTTGTCATCTCACATTCCTGCTTCCCGATTCGATTTGTCAATTTAAAAACAGGATTGGGATATCACGACCGAAAGCCTAATTACGACACTATACTACGTGAAGGTTACACTTTTCACAGCAAATTTCACCCCGAAAAGGGGCATTTTTACCAAATGCAGGATGTGAGCTCAGGTAGATCTCGCCTTGGACTGTGAACATGATCCTCGAGACGCCTCAAGTTAAAAGTCTCTTTGTTCAATTCGTACAACTAGT
>JAHZNA010000898.1:0-29708 GCA_027743935.1 Sinodicranocentrus sp. ZH6 | reverse complement strand
CTACGGGTCTCTCGTTTAGGCCGTCTTAACCTAACCTACCAAATTAAATAAACCGAATCAGCCGGGTATCATAACATGTGGTGCTGTTGCTGTAGTCTCGGTGCTGCTCTTTATAGTACCAACATATTATGACGTGGTGCTGGTGCTGTAGCCATGGTGCTTGGTGCTAAAGCCTCGGTGCTCGGACCTGGTGTTGTAGACATGGTGCTTGGTGCTGTAGCCTCGGTGCTCGGACCTGGTGCTGTAGCCACGGTATCTGGTGCTGGTGCTGTAGCCATGGTGCCTAGTGCTGTGGCCTTTTCTCCATTTTTTGGGTGACTCTTCTCTCTTCTGTTCTGGCGATTTCGGATTAGGGATGATACTTGGGTATAGCGAGAATATAGGGATTGCGATTTGTTGAACGAGAGGGAAGGATGGATTATGGATAGATATGGATTTGACTACTCTTATCTTCTCCATGCATGGAGAATGGAGTATCTTCTCCATGCATGGAGAATGGAGCTAAAGAAAACTACAAGAGAAAAAATTACCATTGAAGTGAGGCGTGAACGAGGTAAAATTAAATTCACATGTTGGAAAATTAAATTTTCTTTTTGCAGACAACACAACTCTTGTGTGGTCCCATGTGCACGAGTGTGAGCAAAGTAAAGATTCATGTGAAGTGAATTTTTCGAACGCATTTAAAATAAATTAATATTGAAAGTGGTTATTTTTTTTCATTTTTGACAGTGTTACTTAAGTCATTTCTGATGTCCCTGGAATACCTTAGAGAATGGTTGATGTGCTTTCGCTACTGCTCCTTAGTGTCGTAGCTATTCTTTGGGGGACGACTAATGCTTTGATGAAAAAGGGGGTTGAAGGAATTGAAAAATGTGCTGAAACTTCGTCTACCTGGTTGGGAAGTATTTGGGCGGAAGTGAAATTTTTAGCCACGAATTGGAGATATGTGTCGTCATATGTTGTTAATCAGTTGGGATCTCTAGTTTACTATTATGCTTTAGGATACTGTGACTTGTCGATTGCTGGTCCACTGACAAATACTATGACTTTTGTTGTGACGTATGTTGCAGACAGTTATTTGTTTAAAGGCATTAATCAAACAACTAATTTGTACCAGAAAGTTGGAATTTTCTGCATCTGTGCTGGATTAGTGTGCTGTTTGTGTGGGTGAAAAAGATTCAGTGTTTCAGAATATTGGCAACGAGCTTTGCTGCCATTTAAGCACCTCTATCATCGATAGTACCTCCTGTGACCTTTACCACTGCAGGACATCTTCATTCATTAACACTTGAAGGTATTCAGTATTTGTGTGCTGATTTAATAAAAACATCTCTTCACGCATTCCCATTTATATATTCCACACATCACTTCCCATTTCCCATTTAAAATTCCTAACATTGCAATTCCCGATTCACTTGCACGTCACATTCATAACCAACCGAACAAATAATGGAAAGGAGTAATAGTTACACTATACTGCTGACTGCCTTAGATATGGATGGATGGGATGGGTGAATGATGAATGAGTGAGATTTTTCATGGTTCAAGCTGGAATAATGAACATTTGAGGCTAATTTTCGAAGAAATTTTATGTTTGTTTGTAATTCCTATGAAGATAAATTGATGTATGAGTGTGAGCAGGCGAGCAAGGCGGCGGCGGCGAGGTATGGGGCCTTGAGGTAGTTATAAAGCGTACGGTAACTCCCAGACCCAGACTTCCCCTCGTGCTGTGTGTTTCTTAATTACTTGTTAACAGTTAAAAGTACAAACAACAGTTTGCACACCTGTAATAGATTTTCGAATTAGAATTACTACTAGCTTAGCTTTATTTAGAGTATTGACTGAACGTAATTTTAAAGCACCGTAGATGTTTTCGAAAAACAGGCATGGGGTTTAAGTTTTCAATTTTATTCAGCGTTTTGACATATTTAAACCTAAAATTAAGTAATCATTAATACACTAACTAAAGCGTCAATAAGTTAGTATGCCGACTATCGAGATCCTTCAAGATTACAAGCATCGAAACATAGAAGTATTTAAACCTAATCTATTCTCACGACTTATTACCATAATGCGCATTGCCGACTTTATTAAGCTTTCTTCATCTTCATAGTTCCTCAGTTTATCATAAGTATTTGATACTTTTACGATATGATAAATCATGGCTACTTACTAATTATTTCTTATTCAGTTATCCTCACTGCTAGCGTTTTGGTTATAAAGACCCCATATTGTCTTTAAATCGTTAACCAATCATCCGCAATCCTCCGAGATGTCCAGCGACGACGAAGGCGATGGAAAGAAACGAAGTGGTCCGGTGGACGATGCCTGGGCTATGAAGATTCCTGACTTTAAGAAAGAAGACAATCCACATGGATTAGTGGAGGAAAGCTCTTTCGCAACATTGTTTCCTCGTTATAGAGAAAAATATCTTAGAGAAGCTTGGCCACTCGTTCAGAAGACGTTATCAGGTAAAGACACTTATACAGCGTAAAATGCAATTTTAATTTTTGATTGAAATTGGTTCATTATAGACTTAAGTTTGCTTGTCGTTGTTTTGATCTTTTTAACTGTTTGAATTTGTATGTTGTGTGTATAAATTAGAGTACAACTTAAAGGCGGAATTAGACGTTGTAGAAGGCAGCATGTCTGTAAAAACAACGAGACAAACTTGGGATCCTTTTATTATCTTAAAATCCAGAGACATGATTAAACTAATGGCTAGATCAGTTCCATACGAGCAAGCAATAAAGGTTCTTCAGGTTTGTGTCTGACTTAATTAAAGGCAATTATATGTTTCTATATTTAATTTACCAATTAACAGTTTGTTCATAGCATTAATAATGTTTTCTCTTATAGGACGATACTAGCGCAGATATATTATAAATAAATCTCTATAAAATTTAAAGCTCAATAATTTTTTTATGTTTCTGATTTATGATTTTTATTCCCGTGTTTTGTATTTGAAATTTGAATAATATTACGTTTGCTGATGTTGTGTTCGAAGGTTCATCGTATTGTTGAAGATACTATGAAAAATATCCATCCTATTTATCATGTGAAGACGTTAATGATTAAAAAGGAGCTAGCTAAGGTACACAAACAAGAACAACTATTTGCGAATTAAAAGTATTGATGTTTTTATGCGACCAAGCTTGTTTCTGCCAACGATGGCTTTTTAAAATACATGTTACTTATTCAATCTATGTCAGGATCCTAAATTACGGAATGAAAACTGGGAACGGTTTCTGCCTAAATTTACTCATAAAAATCTAAGTAAACGCAAAGAGCCTAAAAAGAAGAAAATAAAGAAACCCTACACACCTTTCCCACCACCGATGCCTGACAGCAAGGTATGTATTAAGGGTTTTATAATTAATAATTATGATGAGTATATATTAATTTGTAGTTTACGTTTGTGAGTTGTAAACAACATTATTGTAAACAATTTGATCTGTGATGGATTTTTTAAAATGCAGGTTGACAAAGAATTAGCATCTGGGGAATATTTTATGAGAGAAGCTGACCGGAAGGCTAAAAAGTACTTAGAAAAGAAGGAAAAGCAATTAGTAGCTGCAAAAACGCGTGAAGAAAAGCGAAACGCGTCTTTCTTACCTCCTACTGAAGTTGCAAATTCCAACAATAAATCTAATGACACTACAGACAAGGAAGTTGATGTTGAAAAATTGAAAAAGAAAGTGACAAGGATGCAGAATAAAATGAAGAAACGACAAGCTGTCACTTCTAGTTGAGTTTAATATTATTAATTTGAGAACAATCAGCTCGATAAATTTGGTATTGACATAGTTCACTTTACATCAAGGTATATTATACAAAGAAAATACTATGTTATGTAATTGTTCTTGGTATGCTGTGTGTTAGTGTTGTAGTTTTTGTCCTCGTTTAATGTTTTTCTATCTGTGTACCACTGCGTCGGAAAGTGTAATAAAGAGTAATTTTTCGAAGACATTAACATTTTATGGGCATTTGAAAATGCTATGGGAAATTACAAGTCCAAGCGATTAGTTAGAACCGCGACTAGGAATAAGTCGGATGGCGGAAGGAGTAATAAAGTCTGGCTTTGCGCATTATGGTGGTACTATGCAACTATATGTATTTCCATGTTCTATAATACCCACCGTCTAATGAATTAACTGGAATCAATTTAGAATTAAGAATACAGATACTTCAGGGTCGTAAAAGTTTAACATTTGTTTAACGAAGGCTACTGCAAAAAGCTTAAGCTAGATGATTACTCATTAATAGTGTTAGGCTGTTGCAATAGTATGGAATTCGAAACGACGGAATTCTTTCTCTTATCCCATTCTTTGGTAGTTGATGATTAAATTGTAGGTACTAAAATGTGAAATTCAATTAGTCGAGTATTTTCAATTTGGCTTCAAAACATTTTTCTTTCCAGCTTGCATTAGAATTAGAAGTATGTGTGCAATACTTCAAATATTCAAAATGCGACATAATGTAACATCAAATGGAAGATGCAAGTACAACTCATCTCCAAGTTTACTTAACTATCATGCAGTTCATTTTTTCCATACTTAATCGTGCAACAAATAATAAATGTTCATTCATTCAAAAAGGTGCGAAGTTTTATCAGCATCTACATTCTACATCCACACTGCACATACCCATAACCGGGTATCAATGTTTTATAAATTTGTTAACTAGTGCACAGACTGCACACGCATACCTGTCGTCTGTCGTGTAGGCATGCAAATGGGTATGTATACTGTTTCATCCCTATCGGTTTATAATATGATCATCCTTAGGACTCACATCATTGTAGTCACTTATGCATATAGTGGAAGAACAAGCTTTTGAAATTTTAAATGTCACCATGCAATTAACCGAAAGTTATTTTGATGGACAGGTGAATAGAAGAGCCGAACGGAGGGACAAAGAGATACGTAATTGAGCCAATCTGGCCGACTACAATGTTCTGACAGAATGCACGTAGCATCTTTTGATAGCGGAGAATAATCTTCCACTTCCTTCCACGATTGAAGATGCTCTACTACAATCCACAACGTCAGCGACAATGACAATAGAAACACCAGCAGCATTCTTTTTTTTCTGCAACCAATAATACATACTAGCTTCTGGTGCCTAAAAACACGATGATGACGACTCCTAGCAGACTCATTTATCTTCGCATAAAGAGTGTCACCTCGAGCGGTAGCTGTATCCATAATAAGCCAATCTTAGTTGGGGTTGGGATAAGTGCTCGGCGTAGCAAAGCTACTGTGTCCTCAGGAAAGATTCACAATAGCCTCATCAACAGTGACATAATGAAGCGATGGCATATCGGAGGAAGCAACAGATGCCATTATACTGTTGCTTCAAGCTACTATAACCCTGCTTTCCTTAATGATGGGGATAATTTTAATATACTGCGAAAATCCCTTCGTTCCGTTAGCACTATGTCTACTAACCTACAAGGTAAGAAAACGGCTAAGACAGTAAAAAATGTGCCAAGTCCCCAAGTAAAGCAAGCGAACGCGATCAAGAAACTTCACAAGGAAAATAAAAAACTTTTCGGTGAGCTCTTAGAAACCAAGACGGAGAAGGTCAGGAGGACACACAGGGAGTCTACGGTGAATGGGCTGAGCAAATTGGATTCTTCTGAGAATCAGTCTGCTGATATGTTACAAGGAAAACAAGAGAATACGCTTGAAACTGTCAAAGGCATGACTAGGTTACGAAACAGGCATTTCAAACCTATGCCTTTTCCTAGATCTGAGTCCATCAGGCTTGAACAAGCTGGCATGTCAATTAATAAAAATCGAAAAGTTGATGTTTCACAAGATAACACCGACGCGAGGTCTGTTATTCGAGCTCACAAAGGTGCCGAAATCAAATGGACTTTAAAATATGCTCCGACAAAGACGAAATTAATCGAGTTATCCCCGACTGATGCAATTGATTCTGTCGCAGATGTGGCTGAAGGTCAGTAAAAATATCACTTCATGTCTTATTTATTATGTGTGATTATTTTACAGAACCTTTACATCGCGTAATATAGAGTTAGCGTTAAAATTTCATGGCTATCATTTATCCTAGCATGTTTCTCATCTCTTTAGCAGTGACCCATGCGCTGTTATGCATCAAAGTGGTTTTATTGTTTTACCCGATATTTCCTAACATGGAATGTGGGATTGTGTTACGCGAGCACGACACACAGTTGACAGTGTTCGTGTACTTGTAAATATTTTGTTTCTCCAACTCGTGTGGTGAAACATACGTGAAGCAAAAAACATAACAATAGACAAACGCATTTGTCCTTTTTGGTCCCATTCGTTTTTTTATTCGGAAGAATCTTATAATAAATACCAGTTGCATAATTGTCTAAACTAAATAGATACCTATAATCGCACAAAACAAATAATGCCTCAGTGTACAATTGTGAATCTAATCAATTGAGAAAATTGGATNATAATAGTTGCATAATTGTCTAAACTAAATAGATACCTATAATCGCACAAAACAAATAATGCCTCAGTGTACAATTGTGAATCTAATCAATTGAGAAAATTGGATGCTGTACGTTCATGTTTATGACTATGACGTGTCACAAGAAGTCTTCCGTAGAAATATAGATGAAGTTAGAGCAATTTCTTCCGACTTCTGCCTAGTTTCCTTCTTTCCTTTTTATCTTTATCAATATACATCGTGTAAGTAAGCTCTTTTATCATTAATAATTCTTCACAACCCATGTAAGATATATGATATTGCCCCAGGTCACTCATCGTCATCATCGCATACAGCCTTGCTAAAAGATGGTTCGGATTTGATTTGCAATGAATGCAAAATATATTTCTTACAAGCCTGTGATCTTTGAATGTTTAGATAAAGAAATCAACTCCTTGCCCACAGCTGAACAATTAATCAATAGTCTATATGATACTGTAGACGGATTGGTACAACCTAGGCATGACATCCATCATCAGATACCTCCGGTTGAATCCTCAACTTCCTGTAAAAGAAAATGGAACTCGAAATTCGATGAAAATGTTGTAAAATCAAATGAATTTGATAATACGAAAGATGAGCACAGCGGGGAAGCTACTGCGTCAAATCTTAAAGTCAATGACGGCAAGAAAAATGTGAAAAGCATTTCAAAGAGCAAGAGCAAACAACCCAGTAATATAAATCTCGATGACTTTAAATCGGATGAAGTATCATCGAATATTCTGTCAGTACCATTCTATAATCCAGAGCGAAATCTTAATATGGATACTATGGATTTACTTCCTTCCACCTTTAGCCTACAGCTAGATAAGAATTTTTCAAAGACTGACGGTGATACAAAACATGAAAAAGCAGCTATATCATCTTTCCCTTATCGTCTCATTTCCACTAACTCTTCTAAGCTGCTTCATGCAAATCAAAAACTTGCCTCCTCAAACACATCCTCTGTGCCCGGCAGGATTGTCGACTCTTATAATAATGATACCGAGCACGCCTTGAAATCAGCCTTGTATGTACCGGATCAGTCACCTTTGTTAACCTCGTCAAAAGTGCCTAGCGTTTCCAAAATTTTGAGTGCAACCATGCCTGCCGAACAGGCAAAGGCCTTGAAGCGCTGGGAACAAAAAATGATTGCTGAATTAGGTGAACAAGGATTTCGACAGTACAAAGAAAGTATGTTAAAGTTTTTTTTGAATGACTATTATTTAACTATGTTATGTGTGTTTGTTATTTACAAACGCACAAATCTTGAAAACAACATGAGATGTAAGAAATCTGGCCACTTTGCACTTCTAGGTTATAGTTATCTGACTTATCTGTATCCACCTCAATGCATAAGGATAGCGGTAAAGGTGACAATAAGCCGACATTTTTCCGCTATTTATCTTTTTAAATATGTTTAATTCTTTGTTGCTCCGTTCTAGGGTAGCATGGGAATTCGAAATGCGAATTCTACCTTTGAAATAAAATGTTATAATGTAGGTTTTCTCATTCGTAGGTTTGTATTATTATTCTCTTTCAGGCTGGATTCGGTTGTAATTCACTGACTGTATTCTACTTACATTTCACTTGAAGTTATTTTTTGGTTTTGATTATCGTGCACATTTTCCGATTCCGACAAAGGCATTTCATGCGTGTCATATAATGTGTCCTTTTCCTCATGATTTTGGTATTTATATTTGCATGAATTCTCGTATGACTAGCTATTATACCCAGTCTCTGTCTGTTCATCCGCATCCATATTATGATTATGAATATTAGTTCAAGCGTGTAAGCTTATGGTATTTTGTATCTTCTTGGTGTAAGGTAGGAATGAATACGAACGAACATATAACACCATCTCATTTGCTTAAGTATATCATCATTTGCAGCTTAATTTTTTTCTTTTGAGCACTTTTTCCATTCTCCGAAAACTTTTATACCACTTTTAGCAATAACGAATGTGCTTTACGAAAAAGTGCCGTTTTCTTAACTGATGCATTCTATAGAGGCTTTTAAAAAGAATGATGATGATATCCGTGAATCAGAAGGAATGGGAATACGTGTTGCACTCTTGAATTTTTTTAAAAGTAAAAGAATGACGACGTGAATAATGGCACAGCAAGGGACCCGAGGTAATTTTAGTGACCGTGCAATTGATGCTAGGCACAGTTTTGTTCATAATATAATGCATCTTCCGTCCAAAGTATTTTTTGTGGAGACTTTACACACATTTTATTACATGTACGTTGTACGACTCTGAGGTTTACTTGAATAAAAGAAGACCTTGTCAATTAAGGTTCTCTTTCTTAATCAGGCAGTGGGAGTATAATATACTAAAATGCATCTTTTTATGCAAAAAAAGTGAGCAAACATGGTCATTAAATCAAGCAGTTTTATGGGACTAATCATCTCATTAGCAATAGCAAGGAATGTTAGTGATCCGTTTGTATTTTCAAAATTAAGTATATTTTGGCTTCCTCTACGTGAATTGTTGGAATAGTAAATGGAACATGGCATACCTACGTATAGAATGCATGAAGGGTGAAATTTCTTTTATAATATACTAGAAGAGCCATCGTAGCTAAGCTACGAATTTCTAGCAGCAAAATTAACTTACTGTATGCGTTTCAGCCTAGCTGGCTTCATCCAGCGATATATATTATTCACTAGATTCAAAAAAAGTGAGCAAACATGGTCATTAAATCAAGCAGTTTTATGGGACTAATCATCTCATTAGCAATAGCAAGGAATGTTAGTAATCCGTTTGTATTTTCAAAATTAAGTATATTTTGGCTTCCTCTAAGTGAATTGTTGGAATAGTAAGTGGAACTTGGCATACCTACGTAGAATGCATAAAGGGTGAAATTTCTTTTATAATATATTCCTAATTCTATCCTGCCTAAAGTCAAAAGAATGCCTTAGCTATTTATGTAAATATTGTAATGCCTAATTGTTTGATTGATTTTCTAACAAATTGTTTAAATGAATTTACAAAATTATTTAAGCTGAAGTGCTCTTTGCAATTAGCATTATTACAAAGAGCATAAAAATTACACATAAACATGTCCTGGTTTTATGAATTTTTGTAAGACAAACAAAACTATGACCTATTGCATAATTTCTTATTATTGTTTTGTATACATGAATTTTGTATGATGAGTGGTCAATTTATTAGTAAGCTACGTTGTTTCTTCGTATGAAAATTTTTAAGCTTCTTGCTCTAATTGGCTGTCACAGATTTTGTTTATCGTGCTTTTGGATAGAATGTAATAAAGTATGTAATAAATGTCTTTTGTACTAATACCGGCAATATGGACAAAGAAGTACGGTTTCATAAAGCTGACGTTATTCAAATGAGCTGTCGTTTATCTGCCAGAAATTAAAAAATCATTTCATTTGCATTAATTGATTCGTAATGGTATAGGAATGATAGGCGTGATCGATAATTAGTTATGTTTCTGATATTAATCATCGTATTATGCTGTTTAGCACATCACACTTTCTTACTCACTGCAATGGTTGCGGTTTTAGACTGCTAATGAAATTGAACCACATGCGGGAATTAATAAATTAAATAGATATGTATTCTTAGGTATATTGAATTAATATGACGTTTCGTAGCAGGGAGGGATATGTGATTAGTGTCATTACTTTTTTGTTTTCATTCATGATGGTGGTATGTTGTTAAATGCATGGATATCACAGATGAACAATGTCACGATGTACAGAGGTATGACACACGTTTTACTTTGCAAACGAACAAAGACACTTTTTATACTAATTGTTAGGTGATCTGAAAAGTCTATTTTACGATTGCAAATATGGGAACCTCATGAAGTTTATTGCCCTTCTTGTATATCACATCTCAAATCTTTAACCAATTGTACATGGATGTGCAAAGCCATCAGAATGAACATTGTAGATGAAAAAAAAACGTCTTCCCCAGTCCAGATGATGTTACTGGTAATGTATGAAAAGATCTGTAATGATTACACACTCTTGCACGAATACCTTCTGTGTTTAACACCCCATTTTCAAAAGTGATTCAACTTTTTTTTGGTATTCAGTACAAGTCACTCCGTCACCAGACAAGTCTCTTTTGTAAATGTGGATCATAGTAGAGAAATGACTTGTAAAATGTGCGAAGCTGTCAGAGTCCATTCTTTGTCAGCTTAGAGTTTGCTGCAGTGTGATTCATGTTGCATTTGTAGTTTCCATTTTGTGCTATGTAACGGAAGCGTTGGTTTTGTAAATTGTTAATTTAAAAAGGGTCAAGTTCCGTTCATACTATAGAATTTTGTTTAGTCATACATCAACTGCAACGTTCACCAGAACTATTGATAATCAGTCACATGCTGGTTGGCAGTTGGCAATTTGGCAATGTTCCCTACCCTACAACTAAATCGTTTTCTGAGTACAAGTGTGAATCTCACTCTTAAAAATTGTCATTTCATTCTTGATCTATTAGCTCTCAGATAACGTACATGGCAAAATACTATTTGCAAGCCTGTTAGGATTAGCAAGGCATGTGGGCTTTGTTACAGTAATAATAACAGCTGCACTCATTTGCTTGTTGTCTTCTATTCAGCTGTCTACGTCATTTTCACATTATAACATTGACATTTATTGCATGTTCTTGGGCCCTGCATTGGTTTCAGAATACTATACGATAACGAGCATGCAGCGCTTTTGAATATGAATACATTTACTCTCGTCATATTCTTTTCCGAGCTAAGAATTCAATTCAATTACACTCTTTTCACGAGATCCCATTCCTAAATTTATTACTACCGCTTTTCTAATTAAACTACATTGTAATCTTTCAGGAACGAATGCAATTCTTTCAAAACTAATTGAAAAGGGATGAATGAAAATGAATGATGAGAAAAATGTCTGCAAAGTAGCACTGCCTTTGTTTCCCTTTTTGCATTTGCATATATACGTACAATATTATTATGTTGGCCTATGAAAATATTTGTGGGTGCAGTGCAGTATGCAGTTTTGTTTTTTGCAGAAATTCTGACTACCGGGAAGTCATTTCACAGCAGTATTGAATCTTACTTACGTGGTTCGCCCATTGAAGATATTTCGGTTGCCGAAGCTAACCAGGGTCATTGGAACAGTTTAAATGGAATATTAATGTCCATTGATCACGTTCAAGTTCTGGAGAGTCACGTAATTCATCCCGAGTTGGAGTATTGTGGTATGATTGACTGCGTCGCGGAGTTCAGGTTTGTTCAGCCACGAGTTATAACTTACCAGACCTACATTAATTTTTTCCTATCGATTGAGTTTGAATGAAATAGTTTTTCTTCTGAACTGTATTTACTCATAATACTACGACTGCTAGTTTGATCCATTTCAATAGACATGCACGTAAAATACTGCGGTTTCGATTCAAGTCATTTTTACGCATGTACAGGCTATAATATGCTTAGACTGGCATTTCTTGATATGGCGTGTCATGTCACAGTACAAAGGTATCTGCTGCTGGCAAAAAGGGAACTATAAATATATGTGAGAATCTGAATCGACTGTACTGCATGTATGTGATGTTGTTAGAGACTCAGTTTTGAAATCAATTACGCGAGAACATTCCAATCCAACGAGATGAGAATTGCGGTTTCTTATTGTTACACAAATCCAGTTACGCAGTTTTTATGTTTCGTGGCAGCTAGGACACCACTGGCTTTACTGTCAAGTACTATCCACAGCTTGAAGAAAGACGAGAAGGGTGAACTTGATCATGCATATCGTGATATGTATCAAGAAACGAACACGGGCTACATGAGTATGCTAAATCTGATAATCTCACTCTGGCATAACCTCTTGTCAACATTTAAGATTTTCACACTTTTGATGATATGATTTCATTTTGAATATTTATTTGATAATACGATTTGTGTAATCGTGAAACGCTAAGTTGGCGTAGCTCATATACGTACATACCAATTAAATTCAACTTCATTCATATTCATATTAACTTCAACTTCAATCGTATTAACTTTGACGAAGTGTTTGCAAATCATATGTAATGAAGTTTTTTAAAGTTGTAATCTTACATAATAATATAACATGGATATTTTAATATACTATAATGTACAATGTTCGTTTAGCGAAGTAATATGTGTATCAGATATATGAAATATGATAGCCGTCGGAATGATAGATGAATATTTACACTTCGTTTTTTATACGTGGGAATTTTCATGCTGAGCCAATTTAAAGGGATGTATGTGGGAATTGAAATGAAGAATGAAGTATGTAAATGAAATTGAAGTGGCGTTTGAAGCCTGAAGCAAGGGTGAGGATTCATTAACGGCAAGGCAAAGCCATACATACATGCCTACCTATATTTCTACGATCCATTTTATCTACCTGCCAACTTTGAGCAGCTATAACCAGGTGTTATCAGTCTGACTTTTTATAGACATCCCTATTCAACAGATTCACGCATTTCATCCCCTGTGATATGGTGTTTGAAAATTTTACATTTCAATGTAATCTCGTGCTCGTCCGTAAGATTGATTATCATGACTTTAGCATACGCTACACAAACAAAAGTAGTACTCATATATGGTTTGTGATGCGTTATTAAGGAACATTAAAATTTTGAAATTCTTTCTTCTTGTGGCAAAAACACGTAAAAATTAAATGGGTTGGGAATTTTTATGTTTTTAGAAAAATGAAATATGTATGCGTGTTTGCCTTGGGTATTTTTTGCAACAGAAAAATTATCATATGAAAAAGTCTATTTGGTTGTGTTCATCGACAATATATAATGTATAAATGCTACACTACGACGCGAAAAAGTTATTTTTTTGCTTCATAAATCAGTTTGCTTGTTGAGTCTTATTTTGCCTTTCTACCTAGGTAAACTGTTTGGTATAAATAAATGACGGTTCATTTCTGTATGCATTAAATTTTTTGCTCCGCATTCTCCATTATCATTAAACCGCAGGGGATGTGCCTATGAAAAATGTTTATATTACTAAAGTAGGTGTGTCAGCACTTTAAACGTTTTAAAAATGTTGCGCTCTGCTAATATTTAATGTTTCACTGTGTACGTTCAATATAATCTGTTTGCTTGGTTTGAATGGAATACCTCATCATCATCAATCTAGAACCTCTTGCATCTTCTTCCTTTTCTTCTTCCTCATTCACCATGTTTGTGTGATTTTTTATAATAGGAATAGATTGGTCTTAATCGATTGGAAAACCTCTCAAAAGCCAAAACCATTCGTCTCGATGACGTACGATACGCCTCTTCAAATTGCGGCTTACATAGGAGCTATCAATTATGATCCCAAGTATTCATTGAAGGTAAGCCAGCATAACGAGGAATATAATGTAAAAAATAGTTTAAAATCATGTTGATGGATTCCTAATCATGTAAGTCAGGAATTTCCTCTCTATTCAAATTTTGATTCAAAGTAGATTCCGTTAGCACAAAGCCGAGTACGAAAACCTAAATGAAACGAATGATAATTGAGAAAAGAAAATATTTATTTGGATATAAATCTTAATGGATTTTTGTTTATTGCCGACGAATTATAGATTGATGATGGGCTGATCGTTGTGGCTTATGAGGATGGGAGTAGCTGCCAAACCTTTCTACTTAACTTTGCGGACATTGGGAAATATTGGAAACTGTGGTTGCAGAGATTGCAGGTGTATCGCCATTTGAATATTTTGACTTGATCCACCTGACAAATATCATTACAACGTTTCTACAGACCGATCTTCAATATTTGTTTGTTATGCGTTTTACGTAATAAGTTAGATATTGAAAATAAATAATCTGTCATGATATCTTCCTTGAAATGGTTAGCTTTGTCCAGCGTTTTTTGAAACAATTTAACCATATTAAAAACAAAAGCATTTTTATCAGTTATACCGTGGGATTTTTTTTGAAGTACATCTCTTTTGCATTCCGTCTTACCGTCTTGCGTTACTGTCTTACAACATTATGGATAAAAATGTCCAAGCATTGGTACACTTCGAAATGCACGTTGAACACAATAATGATTCCATATAGGTTATAAAATAATAGTAATTGTGCATGGAGAAGATATTTCGGCGACCGGTACACGGAGATAATTAATAGGTACGCTTTGCTGGATTTGAAAGCATTGTTCTTCATTATGTTGCCTAAAATACCACCCTAGACCAGTACTTCATAAAAATCCTACCCTCTTATTTTCGACAACATGAATAATCCCAACTTTTGTCTAAATTTTATTACGAGATAGAGAAGGATCATACTGTCGGGGATGATAATTTGAAAATACATTATACATGATCCGATGGACGTATGTCTGCAATACCTCTGACAACTAATATGTTATAAGAATAAGAATGGTAGATGGATTATAAAATGTATACTCGAATTTACTTACCTATCTAAAACTTATTGTTCTACGTATTAGTTGTAAGTACTCCGGAATAATAATAATCATAATAATAAAAATAACCTGCAGACGACCTTTATCTGTTTAAAGTCCTCCTTATATCTGTATTTTTTAAAGAAGGCATAGATGCTTAATAACTTTATTGTTTTCTCTTCTTCATTAGATAATAGTCTGTCATTAAAAGCATTCTTCAGTCAACTGGCCGCCAAGAAATACATGGCATGATAGGATTTGTCCAGGACAGTCTGTTTTCATGAAGCCTTCATTTAATATGAATTTTTATCTTTTTTAAAGAATACCCTTTTGCTCGTGCGTGTGCTTTATTCGTTGAACAAGATTGTTATTGTTGTTACAACCTCAGAGCTTTACGCTTCGGAATTAAACCACAGAAGACGATCTAGTAAAATGCCGACACCGACACTCTGTAGAATCTGCTCTCTCCCTGTCTGTGGTATACATTTACCCACAGGGAAAAATTGAACCTTGGGCAAGGATACGGTTTTTGTATGAGATGAGAATCGTCTCACATCACATCTCAACTCAAAGCATAGCGGATGCACGAAAAAGTTCCTTTTCTGACTACAACAGAAAATTCCTTCGTTTCATGTAGCTAAGTACCAGCTTACTCCTGTACAATGTCCGAAAGATATTACAATGAAACGTGCATCCCCATTACTTTATTCACTGCTATTCATTTCAAATTAGCCTTTGTGGATAAATCGTGACTATCAAACTCTCATTGATTTTCCGTACCTGCGTTCCAAATCATCGTTAC
Source organism: Sinodicranocentrus sp. ZH6 (assembly GCA_027743935.1). Classification (NCBI taxonomy): domain Eukaryota; kingdom Metazoa; phylum Arthropoda; class Collembola; order Entomobryomorpha; family Entomobryidae; genus Sinodicranocentrus; species Sinodicranocentrus sp. ZH6. The sequence goes on along the minus strand of JAHZNA010000898.1, from coordinate 14,054 downwards.
AAAAAGTTCACAAAAAATGAAAATAGACGCAACTATGCTGGTTTAACAACGAAATAAATTACGATTGGTTTAGGGAGAAAATAACTAAATGAGTCATGTATATATGAATTTATTTATGGCTGCCAGCAACTGTTTGAACTGTTTGTGACATAAAGCAACAAATCGAAATTTATAATTTTTTTTAGATAGGCACATATGTATAGGTAGCTAAAAATATTATAGCTCTGTATATCATTTTATTCGTTGATTCAGTATGTTGCAACGTTGCAAGAAAAAATTGCTGAAATGTACCAACTGTTGACAAAAGAAAATATTTGTCTACACAAGTTATAAGTTATTTTCATATACATTTATGGAACATGCCGTATATTGGTGTCACAATGGTACAACCATTCACTTTACTAATTAGTAATCTCCGGTGAACTTACTGGAAACTGGTGTGTGACCATTAAACAGTTGTGAAATGTACTTTGGATAATTGACTGGGACCTTTCAAGAAATCAAAGCGCACGAATGTTGAGTCCTCAAGACGAATAAAATCTTCGGTTAAGACTTTCTCCAACCGCTGCGTTTTAGGACCCTGTTTTTAAAGTAAAAGATGCAGATAGTATAAAGTAAGTATCTAAATTCCGCTCACTGGTATTCAGCAGTACCTCCAATTCAAATTTTATGTCTGTCCATGTGTGCGAAGAAATACGCACAGGCCTTGGGAGCTCAATGACAAACGATTTGCCTTTGGGAATACCTCTAACCCGTACAGAGCAAGCACTCAATTGGATTTCTTTAAAAAGAGGTCCGAGAATTTTAAAATACTTTCGAAATCCTGGGTAAACTTGTTTTTCCTGAACGATTCGAAGATGTGCTAAAACATCTGCTGAGGTATCTTCGGATGGTCCAAGAAAAGTTACAGCAACGATATTCACGTCGCGGTTGGTTTTAAAACTGCGAATTAAAATGTATCATCATCATCATGCAAAATAAATATTATACTGTTTTTTAACTCTTCCACCCACTATGCATATTGATAAAATGAAGCGACGGAAACACTGAAGTGGGCATATATGTATGTAGTGCTTTATTTAAACTAACCAAGTTTTCGAAAAATAACTCCTTTCTTCATCAGGGGTTAAAGTGACAATTTTTTAACAACTAAGTAAGGTGAAAATTGAAGTGGAATCACGGAGAATTGTTAAGGAAAATTCTTTTCTGGGCACACTCGTGATAGATTTAAGCGATATATATAACTACATAGTTAGTAAGGTAATTAAAAATATTATAAATATTATATGTACATCGTTTGCAGACAATAATACTTATACACGCTCACCAAAAATTACCTGCCTTAACAATATAATATACTTTACCCACTAATTTTCCGAAATTAAGTTTTTCCGTTTTTGTAAATATAAGATGTTGAAAAAATAATGACAGAATTTGGTTAAAATAAAGTTAACCAAAATGCTGGTTTTGTTAATTAAAATTTGGTGAGGTTATTTGCGAAAAATTGACGAGTAAACAATTAGGTGAATCAACAGAACGCACGGTTGCAATTTGAAATGTAGTATGTTGTATGTACTTCTGTGACTAAATACAATGTCTGTTTTAATTCATGTTTTCAACAACTAACCCAAGTGTATAATAGACGCCGTCATATCGATGGCCCTTCTTTTCGTCTTTGAAAATTTTACATTTTCTGTTTGCCTCGTACACTTTCAAATTTTCAACGGTTTGTTGTTCCATTGTTAATTATTGTGAATTGAGAAATACGAACTGAAGCCTTTGACTGTTTTTTACTTTTCACAATCTGAACTGAACTTCACCTTCACAAATGAATCTGCCTTTTTGAGCTAATTTTTAAAAAGTTGTAAGTTCTTACTTTCCAGCTCCCAGCGGTCGACTGCGAAAAATTCAACACATCATTCAGTCATAGATATTTGTATTATTTTAGCTTGTTAATCTGTGGAATCATGCATACAAGGTTTATGTCGTGGCAATATCTAATGAATTATATTTGAAGACGACTTGTAAGACGAAAATCATATATACATATGTTCATATTAGCAGTAGGTTAAGGTTTCAGTTTCAGCATTTCTTCATCTCAACTCCTTCGTTGATCTTGATGCAACGTAGTGATGTTTTGGTCGGTTCTTGTTTGGCAAACTTATAATCTTAATCCTTGGTTTACGATTATTACGATTGTCATTCGAAAGAGTATATCATGTGAGTGAGATGGGTAGAATTGAAGCACCTAGGTACCTCATCGGTCTTTTTCCAGGCGCCATTTTAACATTAAGGAAGTCAAATGAGTGGCTAATATAAACACGCATTGCTTGCCTTAATACGTGAATCGTTAATCCCAATTTCGCAAACCAAAAGTTGATGATCTGTTGTTTCTCGCAGGCAATGAACATAATTTAGTAAGAATATGGCTGCATTTGCATTTATCGTGCTCATCGTTGTCTTGTCGCATCGCTTTTACTTAAATACAATCTTTTCATCTAAAATGAAATAAAAATCCAAGTTCGAAGTACTTCATTTATCATCAGAATCATCAGATTATGTAATACGAAAGCATATTTGACTAATTTTCGCCTACTTTGCAGCATTCAATCGTGGCTCACCTAAATCAGAACAGCATAAACTTCTGTAGTTATAAGAGTTTATTTATAATTTGCAACTGAACTGATGAAGTATCTGAAGTCTGAATCAGTATTTCAAACTGCCCTAAAAAAACTGTCTTGGCTGTGTCACTTGCTACTTTACATTTCTCACATCTCCCTCGCTTACTCACCCAAGCATTAAACCAAATGTTTACACTTTTGTTTCTGTCTTGGCTGTGTCACTTGCTACTTTACATTTCTCACATCTCCCTCGCTTACTCACCCAAGCATTAAACCAAATGTTTACACTTTTGTGGTTACATGTCTCGTGTTACGAACCACCAAATTTTTCCCAACAATGTCATCATTACATCGGCTTACTTTGGCTATTATTCTGTAATCACCATATCCAAAATCACTGAGCTGCGAGCGGACACACAGAAATGGTTTGTAGAGATGGTGAACACTTATATTATGTGCATGTGCATCACATTGAAATAAGCATATAAGACTGATATACAGCAGTTCAAGTCGCAAAAAAGCAAACACCTCTAACAAGATAACTAACAGAATAATAAACATGCTACAGTGCCGTGACATTCTCCCATGAAAAATTTGTCCTAATTTTCCTGATTTTCTCATCTGCTTAGCAAAGCTACACTGAAACAGGGAGTTTTTTCGCATGAGTCTGCTATACTTCCTTTCGAGTAAAACAGGGCTTTTGAGCTCATATTAGATGCTTATATTTTCTTACATATATCTCTTTTTGCACTAAGTTTATTAAGTTGAACACGACTCCCTTTGATAATCATGCAATTTTCTTCCTCCTCGGTAGAATAATAATAAAATGATCATGTCATGTTATTATAATTTATTGTTTGCTTTATATTTTCAGGGATGATCGTCAGACTAGTGGTTTTGCTTGCAAAATTGTTCTGTATGCAGTTTTTCGTAGCTTGTCAGATAGGGTGCTGCTGACTTTTCATGAAACCCCTAATGAGAATGCACAATTCGTCAAGATTTACAACTAGAATGGCATACAATTTAATGTCCTCCTGTCGTTTTACTTCGTATTTTTATAAGTTGTAGGGCCGTAACTGACAAAGTGCATCTTCTTTCATGTAAACATCCGCTCATCTACTCAAACTGTAAGTATGTTAACGTAATTTCAGCATAAGCGACGCGAATAAATTCTAAGAAATTTACCTAATTCGCTAATCTAGTATTAATAATACGATAATTGTGAACTCCTTTATATCTCATTTCATCCCAGGATTAGTTTGCATGAGTATATTCGCATCACCACACTTTAGGCTATATCCAATATCATATAAAATTAAATCTTGAACCCAATTAATCAATTAGATGTAAGTGCAGAGTGCAGACCCACTATTAGTATGCAAAAAGCAAAAGTTATAATGACACCCAAGTCGTGTTGTTGTTGCCGAGATGATGCACACGGTTATCCCACTTTGGTTTGCAGGTTTTTATATTAATAATCGAATGGAATAATTAGCTAAATTGAAGGATGTTCAGCATCAATCAACCCACTTACTACTTACCTCGAACCTGCTTTTTTATTTTTATATGGTCAGACTGTCAGACAATCGTTTTTAAAACTCATCAAAATGTCGAAGATCAGATTTAGAAAGCAATTTTGAAGTTGTTAAATCATACTTTTTTTTAAAGTAAAATAAGACAACCACTTTGAAATCCTATATGCACGCAACAACAGAAAATGTATTATGCACTGCAGCTACTGCATACAAGGAAAAGAGTCATAACAAGGTTTCATATATCTGGAACAAAAGCGCAGTGACCAGCATTTGTTGAAGTGAGACAATTCGGTGGTCTTCATTCTATACCTCTGGCTGGATTGGAAGCTTAAAGATATCTAAGTATTTAGTGTTTGAACACCCACCGTTATTACTTTAGAACCTACTCGTGAGTTTAGAGCTTCTGCTGTCATTAAAGAATACTGACTCCAAAATATTTGAATTAGGTTGGTACCAAAGGTTGGTATTCGTAAATAATATTCACAGTGGAAACCCTTTCTTCGCAATGAACTGATTATGATTAACTCTGAAAATCTATCCTTATAAATAATCTCTCCCAAAAGTCATTTGGGAGCGCTATCGCAGTTTTGAATCTTTTTCTAATATTCTTTTATACATAAATCGCGTTAGTTTGTATCCAAAATGCAAGAGCGCAGGCATACTTAGGCATAAAATCCATTAACTTTTACATGCCTACTTTTTATACTAGTTTTACGCGGTGAGGACTTTCAATCATTTTCAAAACCAGCAATAAACTTCAGATACATTACGTGAGTAATCTTGAGACAGTATGAAATTAATCTTTTCAAGAAGGTAATTGAATTTACGTTATCTTAATTTTTGGGATACTTTATGACTGATACTTTACTCTTCAATTCCTCTGTATATATGGTTAAAGTTGGAACTGTGCTCAAGAATTTTCACTGAAGTACATTCCCAAGATGGTAAATTACAGGTTGTCGAAGAAATTGCAGCAAGCTGGCTGAGAATCGAGAATTTTATTGCATGTTATTCTCTGCTTCTTTGGTCTTCGACCTTTTCACGAACATTGAATTTAGGAATAGAAGGGAAAAATTCAGAAGCTGAAGTTGAATGTAAAATTGCTAATACCACGAAAATGTTTAAGTATCTTTAAGGTTAGAACGTAACGTGTAATCCATAAGCTATACGGGTTCTCGACTTTCTTCATATATAGCTGCACAACTACTGGATATTCGCCATTATTCGCTGCAGCTTGAGCTGATGTAATTATTTGTTACAATGCTGGCTCAAATATGTAACCCCGCAGCAACTTTTTTTTCTCGAGTGCATTGAAAAATGGAGACCAGTCTTGGCCGATAATTTCTTCCGTACAAAATTCAAGTTTTAAATAGATAAATTTTTATTCCAACCTATCATGCTGGTGTGATGGATAAATTGTCTTGTTTTTATCTAAATGGTGACTGTTTATCTTACTCTTGTCATGGTCCTATACGGACATTTGGGTAGTTTGCGTGTAGTAAGCTCACTCATCGAGGCAGTCTCCTCATACGTCCTCCTGTTGATCTTAATTCTCAGCACATGCTTATAAAAAATTCGCTTTCTGCTGATCCTATCGTTGTAAAACTGCTGTCGTTCCGGTTTATTTGTTATGCCATGAATCAGTGATGAAAATGACGTAATTGCTGTGTGTTGAGATTATCGACAGGCATTTCATATAACATTCGATCGAATAGGAACGTTTGCTGTCATTGCTTTTCCTTAATAGTGCGTCAAACTCATCAGCATAGTGTATACCTTACTAATTTGTCTCGTTTTAATTTATGTCTCACACACAATCAGTTGTGTTGTGAGTTACCTTTTGATTCTATTAATCTTGTCAACTAAAAAGGTTCTTTGAAATGTATCATGTTAACGTGATTTAAGCTAAGCCTCAAGTTAAAATATGTGAAACTACACAACCCTCACAATTACTATCGTTTGAATTACTAAGCTCTTAAAATCTTTCGGTACCAAAGATGAGAATTATTGACATTTTGTTTAGAGCAGCTGCCAATTGAGGTACATGACACCATGTCACGTTTTAATAATCATTATTTGATGCCGGAAAATTCTATCGTCTGGAATCATAAAGCATAAAATTTTACACCTGTTCTTCGGAGATTTGCTGACCCAATCCGGTGTTGGTTGTCCCAATCTCGGACCACGAAGCCTGACTATGCACCATACCTATGGTGAGAAACTGCCCATTTTCCTCTTTCATTATACATACCCATACCAACAGGTAAGGGAAGTAGAGTTAATAATCTCGCATTTTTCCCACAGAATATTCAATCAATAGGATAAAGAAAAATGCACTTTGTAAATTGTAAATACAATCGCAGCCTTAGCGTTAGTGCAGCGAAGTTGATTTGTTACCTCTGCATTTTACCGTTTTTACAGACCAGCTGCGCATTCAATTCAGAATTTTTACGCATCCGGACGGAGCCAGCAATGCATTCAGAAATGCATGTTTATCGTAAAGCGTAATATTGAATCGGTACATAAGTGTTCATAGTTGTTCCGGTCAGTTGACAACAACTTTACCCACAACAGATGGATGTAGAAATGCGAAACACATCTAAAATATTTGTGATAATGATTATGTAGCTAAGACGTACAGAAGCTAGCTGGTAAAGATGGAGCCGTAGATGCAACAGATGGCTATGTTTTTTTATTTCTTTGATGTAGAAGAGATGAAAATTACTCATATTATTTTACAATAACAATACATGTAATAAAAGGGAATACACTTCTGGTCAAAATGCATCATTAGATGAATAGTATTAAAGAATACGGTATTTAGATGATTCGAAACACACAAGAACTTAAGAAACAAAGAAAAGGAAAGATGTGATTAAAATCTAATTGGGATTTTCAAATGACCATGACGGTTTTCATGAGACCATCTGCGTCCATACGACCACGGACAACTATTTTAGAACATTTTTACGGGGAAACTTCTAAACTGTGAATTTACATTATTGTCCCACATTGTGGAAGCTTGAACTTCACACTGAAGATAGTCTGAGCTTTATAAAAAATAATTTGCAAACCCTCTCTCTAAATAATTTCAAGAATCCTTTACATCGCGATGAATGACAAAGGAACATTTACTCCCCGGAGCAAATGTAATGATCATCTCCAGCCGAAAAGGAGAAGAGGGAAGATTTTTTTGGGCACGAGAATACAAGCTGAACAAAAAGTTAAAATGATCATTCCATACATGATACCTGGAAGGCATTCGATCAGATCATTTGCTGACTGATCCCTGATGCGCAATGCGCAATCCAAATGCAAAAGTTATACCAGTATTAACATTTTACATCACATTCACATCTCGCATTTTAAAGCTAAACGGGAATGGATATTGAACTAAACTTTTTTTACTGCTGATGATCTGATGCATACACAGCAGACAAGTCAATATACGTATCATGGGCATTCAGAGCGTATATTATTGTTGAAGAAAAGTGGCAACTCAAAGTATAAAAGTATACAAGAACGGTTTTACTTGCAACACACTGTTCAGCTCACTTACCTACAGGTATTTCATAAACAAGGTGATATTATACAAAGATATAGTTATATGCACACCTTAGGATGCAACACTACAACCAGCTTACATGTTGGCTTTGGAGTAACAGCAGCAATTTCTAAGTTGGCAGTGGCAAAGAAAAAGTCTACAGTACAGATAGATGGATGGACATAGACATCAAGAAAAGAGCAATGTGTTGTGTGAGTGTGAGTGTGTGTGTGTGAGTAAAAAATTCATCTTATACAGGCATCATCATCATCGTCAACAAAGCTTTTTTCTTTACCTGTAACTGCAGAGAGCAAGGATATTTTACACGGTAACTTCAGTGGTAAGCAAGCCCAGTCAAGTCAGAAGAAATCGAAGACAGTCGTGAGTCAACAGGTATAAAGTAGACAGGTACAGAACTGATGCTACTTGAAACTGTGCAAGTTTCTCAAGAACTTTTTTGGTCAACCGAAGACAAGACAAGTGGCTTCTGCAAAAATTTTCATAACGTGTTTATTTTCACATTGTATTTTGTTTGTAACCTTCACTTGAATTCATATTTTGCTGTCGTGATTAGTTCATTCAAGTTTTGGATTTGGAATGTGATTGTGGTGGCATGTGGTTTCGCTTCTGAAGAAAACTTTCATTGAGAAGGTGAAGTACGAGGATGAGTTGCATTGTTGATGTCATTTGAAAAATTTGCATTCACTGGAATAAAAACTCTGGTAAACTTTGGAGTAGAATCTAAAAGTTCATTAATAGTGCGAACAAATTCCTTGCGTCCTTCTAGCATAAATGTTGAGTTGATCATTAGTGAATGTTGAATTAGTAGTATAAAGGTATTTGATGGAAATAGATCTGCCAAGGAATGCTTTTTTTGTTGTGAATTACCATTTAAGTGAAGCCGAATCAATTTAAAGCCATAATGAAGCATATGTATGCGTGATGCAATATTTAAATTATATAAATAAAAGTGAATTGTGAAAAATACGAGACAGAGTTTGTGGTGAAAATGCATATGTGCAGGTAAATTCTACACGTAAACCTTTCATTGTCGTTTATTCGTGGTTAAAAAGTGTGGGAAAATATTTCTCATCGCCGGAAGGTTCGGATGGGACTCATCAAAACCGACAATTTCTTCAATCAGAGTCGTATAATTAAATCGCCCATATTCGCCTGCAAAATCTGCAATGTTAAATACTTTAAGACTCCTACATGCATAAATCTATTGTTTAAATAAGTCTCTCTCTACTAATAAACATAACTGTACGCAACCTCCTGACTTCACTGGTGTAGTTTTCTTTCGTGAAAGTGATTTCCTTTGGTTGATTATAATATAATTTTCATGACATGACAATAATTCAGCAATAGGAATGCAGCCTTTTTGGATCATAACATTTTAAGGTGAGTGTCATCCAAAAAAACAGGTCGAAATGTCCTTGCAAAGCAAGAGTCTACTAAATTGTCATTTTTGTACTATGTGCATGTAGGGCTTAAAACTATCGCTGATTTATAGATTCATAAGCAGGACCTTATAATACCTTCAAAAATACTTCTTTTCATGGTTGTACAGATGTATTAGACCATAAGTAAGAACATTACGTTGAGCACACAGCGCATACTTTGAGCATTGAAGACAAAGAGCGATATATTTTTTTTGGCAATTTGACTAACATTCCACAAAATATTGCTCTACTTTTCAGCTCAACGCATTTGTAATTACTTGCAATGTAACACTCAAAAAGTGGATATTGTAATCATAAAATCTTACTAATACTGTTAAAAGTGGATGTAAGCATACTAAATATGAATTCATTTAACCGTACTCGCCTATTTTTGTACTTATAGTTAAATACTACCGTTGACTGCCAGTATGTTAATTGTATCAGTAATAATAACTTATAGATTATCATAGTTGTACATGTAGTATAATAAACTCGCATAAGCTCCTAGACTTTTGAACAAAAAGCTTCGTCTCCGTTATATCAAGATGGATTTTTAAAGCTTCATAGAAATGTAGGCTAAATGCAATTAAAAAATATCTAATACTTTAACAGAGCTTTTTAGAAAGAAAGAAATATGTGACATCAACTCATCGTACATCGTAAAAAGTACACCTGCTGCAGTCATGTATCGTAAATCGTACTTTTTGTTGTAAAATACAGTATTACAGGACTAAAATGAAGATGGAAGACAGCACCAAGAATTTTAACTTTCAGGTTATTTTACATATAATTCCTTTTTAATTACCGTTTACGAAGCCATAGAGCACAAACTACTTTAATACCATATAAAATGTTTTACCCAAACTATAAAGCTTCAACAATTCTTAATTACTAAGTATCCGGTTTTTCACAAAATCTTTCTCATTGATTCAATTAACGTGCACCTGTGAACCTAAAGTAAATAGTAAAGGCAACAGGTAGTCATTCATGATTCATAGCCATGCATAAGTTAATCCATGAAATTCGCATTGTACAAGCAGCATGAGCACTGTTGGGTTTGTCATTGTTAGTATTCTAGTTGTATGTTGTATTCTTGTTAAATGAAAATGTAACCAGTCCCTTTCTCGCTTTAGTGATTAAGAAAGGCGCGACAACACAACGGAGCTTGTGAATTAANCAAGCAGCATGAGCACTGTTGGGTTTGTCATTGTTAGTATTCTAGTTGTATGTTGTATTCTTGTTAAATGAAAATGTAACCAGTCCCTTTCTCGCTTTAGTGATTAAGAAAGGCGCGACAACACAACGGAGCTTGTGAATTAAAAATGCACAGGAAATTAATTTCAGATTCAAATAGCGTATCAGTAATCTTCAGGATTCACAACGGACGCGAGAGAGAAGCCTACAGCTTATTGAAACGTAAATGGCATTATCATAAGCTCGCCAAAAAATTAGGATGAGAACTGGGAACTCTTATTTTTGCAAACTCTCTGTTCTCTTCTCATGCACTTACGTTTCCTGTTTTGTTTATCTTGTCGAATACTTAAAAAATGAAACCATGCACACTCTACGAATAAGTGAAATACTGTGCACGGTCTGCATTCGTTTTAGTGATTTTATCCCGTCACAACGAATACGTTCAGATAAAATTTTACTAATCTTGTTGTTTCGAAAGCACACAAGTGAAAAATATCATGTTTTGCAGAGAAAAATTATAAACAGGATGAACCAACTTCCCTCTCTTCTCCTTGTCATGTCTTTCTATTCACCACATTACTACTTGGTAATCCAATGCAATATATGAACAAGAGTAGAGATGGAACGAAACACCAGACGGTAAACGACTCGTAGACATTTGCCGATTGTAAACAAGTTCTTGTAATCGAACAAAGTTTACAAAGTAAGCAAGCCGTACTTATTGTGCTAGCAACATTTAGTGAAAAAGTATATGAATTGTCTTTTTCCATAGGCAATTCCGTTTCTCGTAAGAATTATTTGTTAACAGTTTGTATAAATATAATACGTACGTTATTTAATGCTTGCCCTCTGGTCTGGTGCTCTGACTGAATGTAATGCACTTTACGGTCTTAAGCAACTTGTACTTTTTATTTTGGGGATTTCTTACAACCCCATTTCCTTCTTTAGTTATCGTACATCCTTCCTCCCTCCCTCACCAGAACGTTTGAAAGTAAAAAATAATAATTGAGCTTAGGTTTTACGATGTGATGGAGGCTATGGAAAATTAGCTACTTGTACGGTACAGCTACAAGTCTCAGGAGCATTTGTGTGTACATCGTACGCTTGCTCACCTATTTTCCCACGCGATGACTATTTGCTTCTTAAGAGTTGATTCATTTCATCATCATCCTGGTTATCTTCCCTGTACAATGTATGCTCTTATCCTTTTTGTTACCCGTTTTATTTTTCATCCATATTACCATTACCAAACAATTTATTCATTGTATTTATCAACAAGAAAGAGCACAAAAACGACTAGAGTTTGAGGAATGATAATCCTTAAACAAGATTAAGAACAGTGTTTTTATGTTGATAGTTGTGTGTATAAAATGCATCGAAAACGACCACTTTAAACACTTGTCCTCTCTCTGCTGTATCATCCTCATCGTGCTCGTAATGTATCTTCACAGGATGAGGTCGGACAAAAAGGGCTGACTGCAATTTTTGCATTATCATCAAACAACATGCATGAAAAAAAGAAAAAATTAAATACGAATAATACGGAGATTGTGTACTTACTCAGTACTACTCACATCAGTGTGTGTGCAGACTATTTATCGTCATCATCACGGCATCGCTCACTCAATGGGAAAAAGGTTATCTCAACATAAATCCATAATAATATTTTTTGTCTTGAGTCCATTTTTTTGGTCACTATTCAATCCTCATTTCAGCCTTGAAATGAAAGTATTTCGGTTGCTCATCCCATCCCCATCATAATAACAGACAGTTAAAGTCATAGTTGCTGGCTCTGTTATAGCTTGGCATTTATCTTATAAAATGATGTTATTATTGTTGCTTGTGTAATTGCAGATGTAGGTTTCCTGCAGTCTTGTAAAGTCAAACTAGAATCGCTTAGCTGGAGCTCGTTTCGAATGTTCTATCTCATGAAAAACACTACGTAAACATTCGTTCAAGTCTGACAGAAAGATTGAAATTAATTGAATTTTTTGAAGATGTACAAAGATGTATGAATACTTTTCTGAAATTAAATGCATGTACATGTTGAATCCAGACTCAGATGAGGAGGACGTGAAGTAGTCTAATTCCAGAAATAAGTTGTAGACTAATCAGTAGTTGTAGACCATACTTACATATTCTCTAAAATTTGATATGCATAGAATTTTAATCCGAACGTATTTATTGTTCGAATTTTACATTAAACACCATTAAGCGTCAAATTCCTGAAATCAACAGCAAAAATCCATGTGTTGGTATTAGGTTTACGTCATTGCATGAACATGAGCGTTTTAAGTTTTTAAGTCCTCGGCGCAATGACATGATCTTGATTTTATTCACTGATGTTTTGATTAATCCATACCATCGAAAGTAAAAAAAGACAACAAGGATTAGCACGGATGATTTATATTATTTATGCGCATATCATTCTTAGATATCCCAGCTACAACCTACATGTTGGTCCAGTATTATATAGGTCTTCCGCTAGCTGAGATTTAACTTCACCAGTTAGAGATCTTCATAAGATTTCTGTACAGCTAGTACAGCATACTATCAAAAAGTACCAAACCTTATCGAATTTCTCATGTCAGAAAATCCCAGAATACAACTTTATTTCAAGTGATAATGATTTGTTTGGGTGTTTCACAAAAGAAAGAATAAAACACCTTTATGTATTGTGTCTACTATTATTTTCCATCCCATCCCTTCCTGAAACCATAATTCCGAATAGTGACAGCATTTACTAAACAAATGAAGTTTACACTAAGGCTTTCTCACAGATGAACACAAAAAGAGATGAAGACTGTTCCTGTAATTCTACTATTGAAATAATTTTTTGCTGAACCTTTTTCCTTTCTTACCCGAAAAGAAAATCCTATATGTTATTTAATCAAGTTAACATAGTTATAGTACCCACTTGATTTTTAAAGCTCTGAGCTTCATGCTTTTCTTACTTTGACTCTGAGCTTACAACTCTACTCATCGTCAGAGACTTTAGGAAGCAACGAAACATGGTCCGAATCGAGTTCATAAATCGTATCGTGACAGGTACATAACAGGAAAAAGATCAGGTATTTCTTCTTGAGGTTCCTTCTTTTTGATCCATTCTAAGTGATATATTTGTAGGACCTGTTTATCTGCGTGTGAAGTCCTTGCCATGGTCGTGGTCTTGCTTGAAACCGTGTAGAAACCACCACATGATGATGCCATGTTCCGTTGTATTCAGGACGTATAAGGAAAATGATAAGTGTAGTATTTGCCTTCAAGTAGCTTTATGACAAAAAATGCTTTGGTTTGGCGTTGCCCACTCTCCAAACGTCGGCGTTTGTTCTTAATCAGTTGAGCTGATATGGGTAAGGTTAAGGTACAAGCTTTCGTTTCTTGTATCATGAAGATACACTACGATTTGTACCTGCGGTAGATACCCTAATGAAAGTAAAAAGGGCTGGAGAACTGAATGCATAATATAATCTTCTCATCCCGACAGCCTTTCAGTCTTTCCAGCCTAGGCCTAGACACAAAAACCAAGACATATTGGGTTGGGAAACGAAGTGGGTAAAATGCCAAGAGCCAGCATACTTATAGTTTGGCCAAACCCATCCAAATTATAGCTCCTCTTCCAAGAAAAAGGGTGCTTCATCTCGATATACCTCGTCATTTTCGTTATTCTTAAAAGTTATTATTATCGTACAAGATTTTCACGCTGGATCTTTGTACT
>JAHZNA010000897.1:0-38682 GCA_027743935.1 Sinodicranocentrus sp. ZH6 | reverse complement strand
GTAGCATTTTTATACTCAACTCTTTCTGCACCAGAACGTTTTTCTTCACATAAGAGTGAAGATCCTTACAAATAAATCTTGTAAGAGTAAGTGTAGCTCGCAAAAAAGAAATACATATTTAATCTCACTTTGAAGATCAACCTAACATTTTAGCCTAACCAAATAAAATTCTAGTCCGCAAAAAATACTCGCCGACCATCCGCAGAAAATACTTTTCTATTTTTAGACACTTTTAGACAAATTTGTAGTCCGCAAAAACTTTCTACCAAAATGTCCGCAGGATCTTCCCATCGTCCGCAGATAATATTTAATTCATTTTATTTCTGTTTGTCATCTTTCTCGTAGATAAACAAAGAGTGTGCTCTTAAGTCAACATATTCGCTACTCACACGTAAGCAAATCCAATCTCTGCAAAATGCGCATTTTCATGTTCATCAGAATTTTCATGCGTCATCAAAGGTTTTTCATTGATAAAAGTAAAATTTGAACTTGCCATTAGTAAAATAAACAGAGTGCAAGTTGATGTAATGTATCTTTCAGCATGTTGTTCAAACTGATTAAGACTTTAAGCCTACTCCTTCTGTAGTCAACATTGATCAAGTAATTAGTGCGAACAGTATATTTTTTCAGTTAGCCCACCTACAACTTGGAACTGGGCCACAGTCATCTTTTAATATTTTTAATGAGTTGCTATTAATATTTTCCAATGAAAACATATCCCATGCTCTCTATCTCTAACTCCCCTTCTCCATTCCATTATATGCAGTTATGCCTCCTCACTCATTCTGTTCCGTGAGTGATTTTCCAAAACCCACGCCGTTCCATTGCAGCTCTCATCATAATAAACTGCGCTTCCTTTCTGCTTGCATGTGTACAAATATAATGACTACAAAACTGAGCTATGGATGATACATGATGTTGTTTAATAACGGAAATGGTAACATTTTCAGTATTAAAGCTGCGTAGCTGACTATCAGCAGCAGGAAATAAATCAAATTAGTCAAATATACCGCACATTCATTAGTGTTCTGCCTATCTCCATACCTGTGTATAGGTCATCCAGCAGCAAGGCTCCACTTGGTTTGAATCAAGACCCCAAAACTCCAGCTCCTCTTCAAAGAGTGGCCCGCACACATCTGTAGGATAGTGCAGCTTGCCCGTTCGGTAGTAATTCAGTACCTGTTTATTACCCAATGAGTTCATTTCGATTTATGATCGCACTAACAAACTTTCCCAGAGATCGTAATGTTCGCTAGAGACATGCGGTCACTAATGTACTCCATAATGAGCATATATACATCTGCCTGAAATGTAGTACATATGGAGTACTACCATTAAGGATTCATTTTAGGTGAGTAATATCCTACACCAAAAACTTTTTCGAGGAAAGGAAACCATCTAAACACATGGATCGTGAGCTTCAGGCAGTTTATTTAGTTTCTGGAAATAGGTTTCCACCATCATAAAATACACGGGAAAGCAGGTCGGAACAGTAGCAAACTTCACCACAGCACTATATCAAATTTTATCTCTTTCTCTCTCCTTCACACACAGGTCATAAAGCTCAACGTCCACACATGATTTGGTGTCAATATTACTTCCATTCGGGTAGCACGCTACCGCTATTCATTCCACTCTCCTTCAACGTAATTATACTGCTTTTAGGTTTCTCGCCGAGCCAAAATTAGATGAAGTATTTATGAGAATGAAAGGGGAAGGATGTAACTAGAAACATTTTATTAAGCTTTCTCACATTATCTGTTGACCCATGCTTTCTAGTTTCTGATGCTAGAGGGGCGATACAACATGAAAATGCAACTAATTGGTAGCTATCAAAGTTCAATAAATTACATTAAAATCATATCAAAAGCCGAGCTAGCTCATTTTCTCACATACATTCGAAGTTTATGACGAGTTGATATTTTGTGTGTATGTGTTTTATTAAGCCGGAAAGATATGAACTTTGAGCATGGTATCTCGGCTAAAGAATAAATAAACAAGTCAGAGCTTACTTTTAGGATTCATTACTCATGTATGGATGGCTACATACTTACACGACGCCAAAGCTATGTAATCTAATATAAACTATGAAACAAGGGCTGTAGGCAATGTTTCACGTGCTTGTGTTACTTGGTGTACACACTCAAGGAGAAAAAAGATACCCACATTTCTCTCTTATTTTTTTCTTTCCCAGTTTGTAATATTTTTTCAGTTGAAAGGAAAGAGCGAGTTGGATTTGTCTCAAAAAAGCGAAACTTGTGAAACTCTTTAGCTGTCAGAAAGCGTGCTAAAACATCTTCCTTGACACATTACATATCCCATGTGTTTTAGTGCTTTTTTCTCCATATATAAAACATCTCGTATAATATGTGCAGCTGATATTCATAATAAGTGGCTCATAATAGTCTCGTTCACTTGGTACATTTATGCATATACAGAGATGTAGAAAACTACGACGAATGTCTACAAAGTCTTCAGGAAGATTGAGGATCTATAACGTTGTAACGTGTAATAGTATATTATAATGTGGATAAATATATTCAAAGGATGATGTATGTAATGTATCGTTGAAATGGAAAGTTGAGGTTTGCTCTTCCACTTTTTCTCTTTCACATAATAATATCGCACGGGGTTTTTATAATAAAACTCCTGAGGCTTTAGACAAGTCTTGTAAACAGAGCAGTAATGTGATTGGACTGGTTGAATTTTGTGGGGAAGGATGAAGAATGACTAGTTTTTGGCAGAGATATATCGGTCTTGAAACCTGGTGCCTCGTCACCATCACATATCGCGTGTGTTATGTGCTTTAAGTGACTATCTAGGTGAAATCCTTTTCTCAAGCTGTAACAAAAAATTCCCATACATCTCTGTTTACAAACATATAAAAAAACTTGCCTCGCTCCAATGTAGATATAGCGGTTGAAGCTTTTTTCGGTGATTTGATAGCCGTTTCCCCTTTCTCAACTTTTACGAGGTATAAATGCAAGTCATGTGTGGATCTTTGACATATGACACGCAACTGTTTTGTGGCTTGAGAGCTAAAATCTTCCTTTTAAACTTGATACTACGTGGGTTCATGCACACACTATTTTGGAGGATAGGAAATCTGGGAAAATTTGCTACTTCCACTGAGAAAATACTGTACCATGTGTGGTTTCCAATAAAGGGATTAGCTATATGGCCTGTTGGATACTTGAATTGTCTGTAAGATTCTAGAAAAACTTGACTGCGTGGGGTAAAATACATAATGAGGATATCAGTTTCTCAACGTGAGCTCTCTAAGCGGTGGGGTTGAGCCCGTCAACTGATGAAAGGATGAGGACAGGGCTTGGATGTCATGTAAATTAAGTAGTATTTTTAGCACTTTGATAAAAAAAACAATTTTAGTTTCAAAGAGGTCGACATTATTAAACCTTTTGTTCTCCAGGGAAAGTACGAAAGAGAAATTGCCATTATTGTCTCCTTTGGAAGGAATATTGTTGAACTTTCTACCAGATAGGAATTCTAATATAGAGTAGAGAAAATTTGAAAATCAAATAACCTGAGCAAAGACTCCTGGGTGTCGGTCGAAGAAATATTCATTGAGAATTGGATCGTAGTTTGCCAAAGCTTCAGTGAGACGCGACAACCGCGTTGCTGGAATCTTTTTGAGGGTTGCCTTGTACGTCTCATGACGGATCCCCCCGACGTTTAGAACGACTCGGTTCTCTGCGTCCATGTTCACATTCATTCTTACCAATTATCATGAACCTGGAATAGAAGCAATATAAATGTTATATTTTACCATCAAATCTACACTTACACACAGCCTAAAACTTTTCCCAAATGAAGGAACTTGATACAACGAAAAAAGAAACTAACCAATTTACCCCTACAATATTTCCCACTACCAGCATTTTCCCGAGTTAAACACTCTTTCGGGGATGATTACCACAACAAAGCGTTCTAGCCTGCATCACTCACTCACTTGAAAGTTAAAAGAATCAAAGTGGTTTTGTTATCCGTAAATAAGGGTAAAAACAATATACATGCAAACCAGCTTTCACTTATACATTTCACACAACAACAAGCATAAATCTCCCTCACCACCAAAATACCACTTTCACACTGTGGAATTCATTTAAAACTTTATGAAGTACAAAACAAATTAGATGAACATAGACAAGCTGACAATACAACATTCCTATTTAACGTATTCCATGAGCTTGATAAACAAATGAGTTGTTATAAAGCATAATTAAATCCATTGAAATGAAATTTGTAAGGTAGAGCCAACATGTTACAATGTTCCCTTCACTGACGCATCTGTGCAACTACAACTCCATTTCCCAACCATTTTTCTCATAAAACTCCTGTCACTCTCACAATCCATTGTGTTACGTACTTTCACTCTGCTCAAATGTGAAAACAGTTTTGCCCCGGATTGTGTGATGCGTTGTCGATGTCAGGGTATTTTTGTCAGCAGAATAAATGATATGATTGGGACAACGCCTATTTCATGACGGTTGTATGATATGTGTGTGCTGATATAAGTTTATGGTGATATTTTATCACTAGAAAATAATCTAAATGGGAGGACAACTCTCGCATAAAATGCAACTTTGACAATATGATGACGAAGCAGTGTAATCATTTCCTTCTAAAATATGCACGGTTTTAGCAAATGATGGCTTATCTGCCATTTTAGTTTCCCATTGTAGATCATGCATGCTATGCATACTTCATGGGATTTATTCGTATCTCAAAATGGAATCGGACCATATCACCAAATAGCTCACCTACACTTGGCATGGAAGACCATTAGGAAGAGTTGAATGAACACTCATAATGCGTACTACATTAAAGCGGATTGTTTTGCAGAACATGTTAGTTCACATGGAATTTTTTATTGTACACAATACACTATTACAAATTTTGAAAATTGCATCATATCATATATCAACCAAGTCACTAGTATTCACACACGTTTACAAGGAAGCTCATCGTGTTGGATCCAAACTTTGGTGAGTGACTGTAATTTAGGTATATTTCAACAACGTGCAAAAGTCTCTGTGACTGTGACATTCTTCCTTTGCTCAATGATGTATAACGGGAGGGAGGCAGGCGAGCAAGAAGCAACACGCTAATACCGTATGTGTCTCTGCTCCCTGAGCCGATTCCGCTTAGCTGGATATCGTAAACCGTCGTGATGCCGTGTTATGTCATTTCAATAATATACTTGCATGTGTGATGCGATGTAAATAGCAGAAAGAATGAACACGAGAGCAAGGAGAAGGAATGAGATAGGAGAAGAAAGAAGAAGAGAGTTAGAAAAGAAGAAAAAAAGAACTCCCATCTGGAATAATAGGACGGTTGTCGTTTTTCCACTAGAATATTTTTTACAGCGACAGCAGGATTCTCGTATATCGCAGGTTATTTGTTCTCGTGAGCGGTGGTGGACAATATCCCCGGTTATCTAAATTTCGAAGCATGAATTTTATTTCCACATGACCGTTAGCAGCATTTGTTCAAGTGCACACAAGCTGTTGCCAGTAAATATGTGCCTGGATGTTATGAAGTATATTATGTATTATGACAGTTATAATGGTCGAGGAGGAGAAGATGTATATTTTTTGAGAAAAAATAAGAAAGTGAGCTTAGAGACGCTAGGCACCATGTAAAACTTGTCTGCTGATCCGTACAGGAATACTTTCCACCAGTTTGCTTCTCTCTCATGTATACACTTATATACATGCAAGGGTGGATGGAGAAAGGAAAGGAAACTCGTTTTCGTTTTGACCGACTTTTTCTACCATACTACTTTTCTCTTGTATATAGTCAAATTTTGTTACTTAAGTATATATTTTGGTTGTACACACTCTCGCACTCGCAGTGAGAGAGAAAAGAAAACGAGTGCAGAGAGAAGAAGCGACCAAGAGCACACATATGTATGCATCACAAACACGGAAAAAAGAAAAGACGAAAAAAGTTAAGTCATTTGGACAGTTGGGAATCGGAAAAATCCATTTCGCGACCTGCCAGCATGTAATATGCAATAAGTATTTGGCATTTTTTTCTTCTTCTTCGTCTCTCTCCCGAAGCAATCCATGAAGTGAGCCATGAAAATTTTTGATAGTTTCGTAGCATATAAGTGTACATATGTGTGTATACATGAGAGAAAAATGCTGGGCTAGTTTTTTTCCTTCTCACTGAGCTACATTTCACATGAACATGGTGCGGTGTAAGCATGAATATATGCAATAATGTAACATGTTCATTATACAATCGTAAATATATGCGTATTCTACAGTATTCATGTGACGTTGAGAAAAATGGAATCCGTTGAAAATATACAAGGATATTCACCGGTGCGATATTAAGGTATTATTTGGTGGGAGAAAGGAAGAAGGCGATTGGGAGAAGAAAAAACCCAAGCAAAGATATATAAGATTCATGTCATAAAAATTAACCCAACCACGAATATCGCCAGAAAAAGAAACGACTCGTATAAAAGTGGAGTTATTACTGGTACGATAGTCAAGAGAGTGAGCATGTGAGTTGATAAAAAACTGATGAATTTACCGCAGTAGTTTATTTAATGTGAGCGTCCTGCAGCCTACCCACTCGTGGTTCGAACCACCAAGAAAACATTCAATTTTTATGAGCTATTCAATTCCATTCTAAATGCCAACAAGAGAGAATGACACATTTTGATGAATGAATGAGCCCACTCACAGACACAGCCACAGAACCGAGGAGTAGAAAAGCCACAAGGCAATCTAAAACAGCAATCATTGACTTCCTTCCTGTGTACTTATGTTATGTATATGCATGCTGTTTTGTGAAAAACAATAAAATTGCTTTTTCAGGTTTTCTCGAGAGAAGTGCATAACAGTAAAATCAAGTGTGTAGTTTGGCAGGGGAACAAAGGAACTTATAGAAAAGTTGCAGCTTCTCCATGCTATGCTGCCAGAGCTGATTATACACTTATGGGCCAGAAATTCCGAGAATTTCCTCTGCTTTTCATAATTAAGCCTGCTTCACATCACTGAGCCCAAATAATGACATCTGATTACGCTTTCTCCCAAGGATATCACATCACATTGTGAAGGGAAAAGACTTGAAAATAGCTGATAAGCTCCCGGCATTGTGCCCAAGTTGAAAAGCCACTTTTGGCAAAAGACGTAAAATGATGGACATTGGGTAATGAATAGGAATGAAAAGTACATGTAATTTTAAAAAATATTCTAAGAAAAACTTTTTTTTTCATCATAGCCAACTTTTCTCTTGTAAGAAAAGCATAAATATATACATATACATAAACTAGTGGTTTAGTAACCACAAGAGGATCTGTCTATGATAGATGAGAGCATAGTGGAAGAGGGTTGGTTCAGGGTTGGATGTCTACACACAGGAAGTAGAACATATGGCATGGGTTATATTTACTGTCAAGAGGGCAATCATTTTCCAAGATGGATTATGGAAACTATTCTCAACAGCGTTTTATGGGACTCTCCTTTGCCATTCTCTCTTATACTTTTCTTTTCGCTAACAACTCTCCTTATGCAAACATGTTCACAGATTACCTCTCTTTCTCTCGGCTCTATTATTGCGCCTATTATGTGAATTGAAGGAATGAAACTTTTTGTTGTTGTTGTGTACAAGGCACATATTTTCTTGTCTTATTAATAAGCTTCCAGGTGAAAAGTAACAACAGCCTTCTCCATGCATAAACGTAACCACTCTTTGTAAGAATGAAAAGTATAAATATAAAGGAAAACATAAAAAAGTACGATGATTGAAGTGAAACCCGTCTTTTATACTTGTGTGTTTACATGCTGAGCAGAGGAGACTAGCAACAATACTCTATATATATCGTGCTGTTTTCGCTGCCATTTTTCGCATTGAAAATGCACCCTATTGAACTAAACACAATTCATATCATAAATGGCGTTTCCTATCGTGAAAGAAAATCATATTTTACTCTGGTTTGTATGCACATCCAAAATCCAAATAATATTATTGTATTGCTAACAGAGTTCTTTCAAAGCGGCTGGGTCCCAGCTGCAGTCTATATGCATAACATTTTCGAGATATTTCGTGGTTGAAAAGTGTGAATGCCGTCCATAAATCAAATATTCATCAAGCATCCTTTACCCTGTTTTAAGTGTTGTCATCGTCAAATCAAGAAAGTGGTACAGAGCAAAGGGTAGTTTATGAAGGGAGCATAAACCGCCACCACCATAAACTTTAATAGGCTATAAATTAAATGTTAGCAAAAATTCTTCTTTCATGTATGACATGACTACTGACCGTTCAATATCATTTGTAATATCACACTCACTCATATGCAAGCTCATAAAGAGGTGAAATAAAAATCCTAATGTATTCATAACATAACCCAGTAAAAATGGTCATATTTGCATGCACACAACATACCTGCACATTCATTATACACGTTTCCCCGGGAAAAAGAATGCTCATTTGAGTAGTAATAGCAAAAATTACGTGTGTGCAGGTGGACAAAGAAAATCTTGTATTGAATATCGGTCTCTTTTTTGGAAAGTTAGTCGGGGATGAATATCAGTATGCCACATTTGCCGCTCCTCTCTCTTTTCTCCGCATGTTCAAGTATGCGTAGGTGTAGGTGTTTGCACACAGAGGGAAAGGGAAAGCCTTTTCCTGTAAAACTTTTTACACACACCAGACAAACACTAATCCTACTCGTATAGACAGTGTTTTTTTTCGAAAGCCGCTATAATACCCCATGCATGAACAAGAACAAATTTATTTTTCTTTGAAGGGAGAAAAAGTGAGTTTGAGTAATTAAATTAGGGTTTGCCGTGCACTGAGAGAGACCACTAATGCCATGTAATCTGTCTCTGGATTAAGCACAGAGTATACCACCGCAAATGACTGATTGGGACGGTATATGAACCGTGCTAACTACGTAATGTGTATTATTACGGTACAATGATAGCATTAGGCATATATCTCACTACCATCGTTCGGCTTCCGGCTGAGTTCGGTCAGGAAGTCAATCAGTTCCTTGAACTGGCAGCTGTGTTTTGTCATCTATGCAAATATTTTCTTTTGCTCATCATTTTCCTATTATTGCGTCGACAAAAGGAGAAAATCATTTCCCTTTTGTTTTTATTATTCTCTCATCATTTTGAATTGCTATCTGCAAATGTCTGCACTGATCTGATCGATATTCAGCATTGCATCATCATAGGATGAGAACAATTTCCTGGAAAGGGAAATAGTTGTGATAGAGAAAGTTTTTCGTAGAAAAAAGTGCGAATGGGTTTTTATGTCCTATATAGTTTTCATTGCTTGTTGTGTTTCAAGTATAACAGTCAAACAATTGGGCAGACCACACTAGGTGGAACTGCATGATATGTGCGTGTGCCACTTTACCTACGACATGTTAATGATTTTTATCTCAAAGCATTTCCACTTTTGCTTAATTGCCTCCTTCACACAATATACCCCGTCTTAGAATCAAAAGCCATTTATATCACGCTCTCCTCTCCTGTCACAATTTACAGGGTGCGTTTTGCATAACTCATGCCCTTTCCACATTCCGACAATATTTTGTCGGGAAAAGGTTTCCTACCTTTTTCCTTTCAGGTGAAAAAAGTTTCTGTCAACTTTCCATTAGAGGAGAGTGAGTTCAGAAACTGGATAAGTGTATGTTTTCGAGGTTAGGGGCAAAACTGCTGAAGGCTATGCAACTCTACATACAGCAGGTCACCATTCACATTCAATTTGATTTACACCTGTTTTTTCGCATGCAAATCTTTTCCCTTGCTTTTTGGCTTAATGCCCATTCCTTGGAGAATCCTGAGAACAACATTCCATTCTGGGAATTGAAGAAATACATAAAAAATATGCAGTACAATAAATAGCATTCTCTACTTTTATGCATTTGGCATATTAAATCCCTTCTAATCTCGTCATCTTTATGCTCTCCAGAAATAAAACTACTAATAACTCCTACACAACAAGGTTTCCCACTTTGTTTACGACTTTCCAAAAAGGAGCCGTGGAGAGTGATACAAAAAAAATGTCCAGTTTAGCCTTGCTTGGTACATGAATATGCAGTAACCTACATTTTCGCTTTATGACAATTACTCTGAAAAAAATTTCCTCCCCGTGGCGTATCTAGATGTACTCCGTTTGATATGCTGCTCTGCCGGCTAATGAGCAATTAACAAAGTCATGTTTTAGTTTCAAGCGAAATTGTAGGCTCGTAATGTGGGTAACTATTACATTGAAAATAATTGAAAGCAATGGGTTTGGCTTATCAAATATAAGAAAACAAATGCAAACTCACTTTCTCCATTCTGGACAGATATTTGAGTGTTGACGAAATCTCAGCACACACACGAAACACTTAAATAATCTAGTTTATAGCTTTAGATGAAAACGATGATAATGATATTTCGGAAAAATTATTTTCCGATTTCGTTGCACTCTGAAAGTCGATATATTTCACTGTGATACGCAAACACTAGACCACACTAAAGGAAAACTTAGGCAATCTTTCTTTCCGGTTGGCCGGTTGGTGCAATAATAAATGGTAACTATAAAAACTTAAAGCTTGCCCGAAATATCACCACTTTCGACTCGCATGATTATATTTCACTTGCCTCATTCAATTTGCACATTTCCTAAATTTTTCTCTCCAGCCCGAGCATTAGGAAGCAAAGAGGGAACACAAAAGTGTCGACTGATTGGGCTTTTGTGGTTTCTGATATGGGGAAATTGATGATGGGAAAGCCACGTCGGGGGAAGATAATTTAATTTACGTGATTCACTTCCATGTACGCATTCCACTAAAATGCTGCACACTCAAAATATGCACAGATGTGTGTGTGTATATCTCTCTTGACAAAAAGGTGGTAAATATGGAAGGTGAGTATAGAGCAGAGCACCGAAAATAAACTCTGAGAATTTAGTCGAAAGGAAAATCCAGTGGAGCTTGGTGCAGAGTAAAACTGGTGGTGGTAGTAGAATTAAATCCCAAGGTACAATCGAGTTCTTGTCTCCATATCATCACCACTTCAATTGCATTATCTGTGCGCTTTCTCTTACGCTGTTTCTCTCACTCAGACAGACGAGAAACAAGCACTCTGTTAAGATTCTTCCATACTTGACTTTACTATTTGACGACTACAATACAGATAATGTATACACTTGAACCTTTTTGAATTTTGTTAATGATGAAGAGCAAATATATAAGACGGTAGAGGTGGGAGACGCTGTTGCTTCACAGGAAGCACGAAGATATGGCGATGATGATAGTGAGTCTCCCGAATGAGCCCACTCCTTGTAGTGAAAAAATTTCTCTTCTCCTGGCCGTTTTTTTCGGTATCCACTTTCACTTTATTTAACACACAGGGCTATACTGACCATATGCAGATTATTACTATGCACAAGTAATACATTATGCATTCACTCTTTCGGTGAAAGTTTGCGTATAGTGCACGAGATTACTCTTGTTTTATGACTGCATATAATGTTATATGCATGTTATAAGCATAATATACAAATTAGAGCTGCTCTTGTTATACATTTCCGTTTGCTTCTCTCTTCCACCATTTTCCAACTCAGAATGAGGAAGTATTGGTTAACGTTACTTGATCACGAGGACTAAATATTGTTATCGTCTACAATTTGTGTGTGTGGAATGGAGAGTCATGATGATTATTACTCAATTACTTCCAGCTGTATCAGAGAAAAAACAGGCTCACTCACTCCTCACTCTACTGTCTCTTCTGTCACACGATGCGAGTGGACCTAGGAAAAGGAAATGAAACGTCGTTAGTCTTGTTCTCCTTCACATTTTCTTCTCCAAACGGTTCATGTTCACGATATGAATGGAAACTTATTGAGTGGCTTTTCTCTGGGGAAGATAAATTCACGTGACTAGAAAATCTTTTCTCTGATTCCCATGTTGTGGTATTTTGTAGCAGAGGAGAGAAAAACTCGAATAAGAAGTTGTAAATTTGTATTTTGTTTTATTTAATGATGATGATGATAAGAGGAAAATACCTTGTGATGACTTATGTTACATAATACATGTTTGATGTGTGAGCAGAACAAGAGCAGTTGACTAACTGTGTGTGCTTTCTCCTGCCTCTTTTGTTTTGAGTGGTTATAGAATTTCGTGTCAATAATGTAAACGAGTTGGGGAGTAGTAGTGGTATTGAGTAACCATAGTGGAATATATGAGGAAAGGGAAATCGAGAGTGATGTAGATATTGTAGATTGACAGAGATAGACAAGTCGAAAGAGAGAGATGGAAAGATTGATAGGCTCAGATAGTCAAGAGGTATAGATGAGTAAGATAGAGCACACAATAACACAACACCACATTCAACACAATGGAGTGTAAGTTGTTTTAGTTGGAGCCGCTAGGCAGTCAGGAAAAAAATATATACACATATCAAGCCATAAGCTGCTCCTGTTCTTGCTGGTGGTGATGCTATTCTTACTTCACCAACTTTTTTCCTACTTCTCCCTCTCCGCTGTATATTTTCCTCCTGTTGTTATTTGGTGTAAGTAGTATGAATGTGTTAGATGTGTGAGTGCGAGTAAAAGTGGTATCTCCCTAGAAAGCCATAATGCTCTTCGAGTTCATAAACTAATATATTATGTGACCCTCTCTTTCTCTTTTCTTCCGTCAAAAACAACATGCAGACTCTTACTCCCTTACACACTCACGTTCTCATCTACTTTCTCTTCTCTGCCAAGTTAGTTTTTTCTCTGGGACTCTTTCTGGCTGAATGTTTTGCAAGAATGAATAATCTCATGTAGTAAAGAATGTGCGACTTTCTTCCGGATGACAAGAAGAGGAAGAGGGGAGTCGAACGTCAAAATTTTTTCAAACTCCGACATGTATTAGTGGCTACATGATATAATGTATGTATTGGACACATTGCTCACACATGCACACACACACACTCAGCCTGTCTCCCTCCTTCGCTTTCGCCTTATTCCATTGTGCTCCTCTCTGCATATGTATGCAAGTATGTATGGTGAAAAAGGATCGGAAGTGGAGAAATTCCAGAAGAAATAGCCGTTTTATTTAGAAAACAAACTTACCTCAAAGTGGACCCAATTGTGCAGTATAAGGAGAGAGCGAATCGATTTACACTGCAGGTGAATTAGAATGGCGAAGACATCGATGGGGCAAGACTTGCGCTCCCGTGACCCACTCTCAGGTCGCAGGCGCTTGACGAATTTGAGGCTTTCACCAGAGAGAGAAAGAGAGTCCCTTTCTTAGACAGCCACGAGTATACGAAGAGCAAGCACACAGCTCGGAGTACACGGCTTCTGTTGCTGCTCCACTCTCTCCAGGCTTGTCTACAATTGCAGGATCCACTACCGCATGTACCTTCAGTGCTTCTCACACATTCTCCTTTTTGTGTAGCGCGTAGCTCCACAGCTCCTCTGCTACGGTTACACGACCCGTGGAGCCTTTTCCCTTGTATGTATTTTCTCTACGCTCAATCTACTTTATACTTTCTCCCTCTCTCAATTCTTCTTCTACTTTTCTACCATTCGTCGTAGCAAACCGCTACCACCACCACCACTTCTCGGTTTGCTGGGGAAACCCGACGGAATAAGCTGGACTGGAAGAAAACTTAGTGACTGGCGAGGAGAGCGGAATGAGAGTATCAAAGTTGAGCCCACCAGTCTACGATCGAAATTCTATCCAGAGAGAATTGTATTCCTCCGGACTACTCTGTTCGCTTGCTGAAATTCCCCATTTCACATTCCCGTCTTCTCTTCGTCTCCTTCCTTGCTCCTCCGTTTCCACCACTGGTCCTACTACTTGCTTGCTCTCTGTTCCTTCCGGCACCCACATCACATCATCCTTCGTCATATGAAAATTGGGCTTCCACAACAACACGCTTTCCTCCGTATTAGTCGACTAAAGCTAAGGAATGTACACACACGGGCCGAGTGAGTGAATATAGACAAGGGAGATTCGCATTGGAGAGATGGGGAAACCGTTTTCTGAAAAATAGACTTCCACACGCCCGCCATACACAAACATTGTAGGACATAATAATATTTCTATACTATCCTTATATATCTAGGCATTGGGTACGTATAGTAAGACTACACAAGACACTCTCTCTAGTCTTACATAAGAGACTTCAAAGGATATTTTGCTTTTACATTACGAAAACACATTTTCCCAACACTGCCGCCTCTCCCACCACTACCACCATTGGAAACTATCTACGTTTATATAGGAGCGAGGGAGAGAGACTATATTTTCTTTAGATGTCTGTAGAGTTTCAAGAGAAAGGGCATGCATACCACGCGCTGTCAGAAATATAGCTAGCATATTTTTAAACATGCTTATTTACTTCTTACTATGTATAGCTTACAGCATTCCGGCATGTGACGAAGAAGCAATATCCCATTTTATTGAAGCCCACTGGCTTTTTCAGTCGTTTACTTCCAGTTTGGCCTGTAAGCTAAAGCCAACGAACCAACGAGAGCTCTCTCTTCTTTTCTCTCTCCCTTTCCATGCCATGCATGCCTTCACCGGAACTAATATAAGTATCTCCGGATAAAAGAAACGTAAAAACAGACGGGGAATTGTAAAAACGTATTATATGTATATGCCTATAGATGAGCATAAAATCTTTCCACTTTTTGAGTTAGAAACTTGGAGAAAAAGAAGCTCTACAAAAGTGAGTTTCAATTTGATGCTTATGGCGATTCAAAACACTTCTTTTGGATATACACTGAGCTCAAGTGAGGGAGTGAAGTAAGTAGGCGCATATGCATTATTTTCTCTCTCCCTCTCCTTTTCTATTTCTCGTGCAAGTAGACTGGGGAAGAGAAAGAAGATTCCAATTTTAACCCGGCTTTTGCCCTACACCAACGTATTTTATCCTTTGATGGTTGAAAGCACTAGTGAAAGAGAAAAGTGTTGTTCCACCACTGAAACCATACTACACTGTTTGCTCGCTTAAAAGGATATATATCACGTTGTAGCTTAGGCACTCCTGTGCACTAGATGCTCTCCCCCTTTGTCATTTAATTTCAGATTGGATGCCTTTCCAAATGCCAGCAGGACAAGAATGAAACGAGTATGAAAAAGTGAGAAGGAACTCAGCAGGCAAAGGGAGAGAGATAGTATCCTAAATAAAGTGCAAACTTTCTTTCCATCTAGCAAGGCTCTGTCTGTCTTTGCAAGAATATAAGCATGATAGGAGTGGAATGGCTATACATAGATCCTTGCTGGGTGGAAATTTGCTAGTAAAGTAGTCCGAGAGCGATTTTATTGATAAAAAGATTAGACTCACTTCACATTTACGTATATTGACTTAGGAATTGTTTGAGTAGGAATAGAGTGAAAGAGAAAGAAAGCCAGCAACAGATTTGCATCGTCATCAACCATCCTTAAGGTTTTCACAATAGATGAAGCGATGGAAATTATATTATGCCAGGCGGAATAATGTTGATATGTATGCTATGCATGAGACGCAGTAGGAAAGGAACACTAGACTTGAATTTCACAGCTGGACTACCTAATTTATTTACTTGCTCGCGTCTTCTAAGAGATCCTTTACTCTCTTCCTCGTACTTTACTAATGTTTTATGACATGGCATTACTTTCGTAGCCATTGGCTTGAATCTATAATTTTGCTGTTGACATTTATAAATGCTTTACTCCTTTCCGTTTTTGCTTCCAGTAAGGTTTTCCTTTTTGTGTACGTTACTTACATGATGTGCTACTTTAGTTAAGGGAATAATCTTTGCCGACGTACTTTTCGGGGAAAACAAAGAAATACACATCCACAATAGGATCTGGGAAATTTCACTTCTGCTCAATGTTCAGGTTGATATAAAGCAGAGTGTATAAAAACTACAAGTCTATATTAAGATTGGCTTGGAACACGACGTGTTAGAGAAAAGCAGTCAGTCAATGATGTGGAAGAAAGAAGAAATAGCACGATAGGTAAACTTGGAATGAAACGGTACACATGAAAAGTAGAGTGCATTAATGAAGTTTAGCAAACTTTGAAAGCAACCTTGTCCTATGTCTTTTTTTATAGCTTCATACTCCATACCATACACTACTATCTAAAATCCTACTTTCTCCGCTTCCAAGAGGCAAATATACCGTCATCTAGAGAATCAGAGAATGACACAATTTCTTATTCAAAAAATACTTTATTATACGGTTAAAGCGACAGACAAGTATTGCAGTAGATCCTGTTTTGGAAAATGAATATAAATGAAACGAATACTTCGTCTTTTTTTGGAAAAGTAACTTGATATAAATATACTGCATCGATTTTTTTCTCGAAAATTACAGACTAGTATACATGGCGAATTTTATACATAGCATTTTACACTCCTGGCATAATAAAATCCACGTTATTTAAAATGCGTTTTAGTTGGCTTTCAGGAATGCAGTCGAATTCCGGTACCTGTTTGGTTAGACATAGTAAAGGTCCAACTGAGCACAGTAGAGAATCGAGAAGGACTGAAAGACTATCGTTCACAGACTGGTCCTAAAATATGCATTAGACTTTGTTGTAACTCAGAATTACTTCAGAGACAGATTTGCGTTCTTGAACAATTTAAAAGATGATGCATTATATAACACCTAACGTACCTGCGCGTTATTTAGTAATTGTGCACCCATTTTTGTCATTGACTCGCCCAAAAGACTTAAATGTGCTGCTACAGCTAGAGGATCTGTCTCCGTTACTTGATATTTGTATGGTTCTGGTCTGTAAATGAATATTCACCAGTAAATAACATTATCGGTAAAGATCCTATTTGCTTGCTGTTAACTGCTACTGCGTATTAACTTACTTTTCTTCGATAGTGACCGCTTTTAGTTGAGGACTTAGAGCAGTGTCAGTTGTAGCAACTCTAGCAATTAAACTTTTCGTGGGAATAGCTGGAACCTTAAATGGGCTTTGATTATATGTATGATTATTGTAAGTTTGAGTTTCAGTAGACGGTCCTGGTATTGGCTTCGTCAGCAATTTCGGCTCAGTAGCGGATATAAAATGAATTTTTTTTGGTGGCCTTCCAGGAGGTCGCTTTGGAACGTAAACTTCTTCAGGTGTAGTATTTTTCATGCCCTTTCGCTGTGGTCCGGATGAAAGAGATTTTCTTGCTAACACTAGACTGGGTCCTCCCGAATTCTTTATATTTTCCGCTCCATTAAGCTTCTTTTTCATTATTTTAGCAGCTTTTGTTTTCCACATTTTTTTCTGATTTTGGGGCACTGTCCCCCATAACTCACTTAATTTCTTCGATAAGGTTGAGAAGTCGAGGTGTGGATACTTTTTGGAGAAGTTGGCGCGCTGTTCTTTAGCCCATAGCATATACGCCGTAACTCTCGGGGTCTATAATGGCAAAAATGTTTATACTTACAAATGATAAATAAAGTAGCTCAAAGTACAAACTGTTGAAAATAAAATAAAATACACCGGATAATGATTTACCCCTTTGTCCTTACGCGTTGTCTTGAGTTTTGTACCGGTGATTTGTACACCTGTTACTTTTCGATTCTTATCAAATGACTTTTCCATCATGTACGTCGACTCGGCTTGAGATTTTAGTCGAACATTAATATTCGAGCTATGCATGCTATGTGGTAATTCTGTAGCGTCATCCTCTTCATCTAAAAGGCTTTCGTCAATAATTTCTTCAGCAGCAATATCCGGAACTTCCCCATCAAATTCTTCTTGAAATAGACCATAATCGCCTGCATTAAGGTAAACATCACCAGGCGGTTCAACGCTGTCATAACTGTCATATTGATAATTATTTTGAGTTTTTGTCTTGAAATTCGGAGATTTTTCCTGAGATCTGGATGTAACAGATTTTGCACCCTAAAATCACAAAATTAACAATTATATCCATTACAATCAAAATAAATATATCTCAAAGTAAATATTGCGTAACTCATTACCCTTCCCCTGCCCCGATGAATAGTTCCTGATTTTCTTTTTCGTTTTTCACTAACATCCGAAGACTCGTATACAGCAAGAAGTGAATTTTTCTTCCGAACTCTACCAGACCGAGAAACGTTGTCGATTGCGGTTGACTCACCACCTACATAAAATAATCAGCAATTTTTCATACAATTACCCTCTCCAAAATATCCTTATAACAAACTATTACTCTTTTACTGTATTCGCAGTTAGTCTCTTTCACTCAATTCATTACACATCCACTTACACTGTATTACACCTTTCTTGTATATTTTAAGCAACAAAAATTACCCTAAATACCCTTTTATACTCTGACTACCACTTTAAAATATTAAAACACATTTTCATGATTTTGATTTCATGATAACTCCCTCAAGCCTGTTAATATTTCAAGATTCACCAATTCGCACACTCAGCTCTGCTTGTTTAGCTAAATATCTCAAATCCTTTTGCACATTCTTTAAAAAATGAATAAAAACTCACCTGAATGACTATCGCCCCCAATATTCAAAGAATTCATGGTCGGTTTTGTATGAAAACAGCAAGTTGCGTCTCTGAATTTAAGTGGTGCATTTACTTTCACAAGTAACGTCTGCCCATTCTGCCCAGATATATACACTATACACCCAAAAAAATTGTCAACAAAAACAACAATATTTTTCTGCCCTTTCACTGGGCTTATTGCATTGCATTTCTACTTGTACAAGTTCCTGGCATTTATTTAAGAACTTTTACCTGATAAATCTTCAAATCAAAATTGCCCCTGTGGATGCAACCAGTTTTCCTTATCCTCAGTAGGGGCCGCAATCTTCGGCATTTTGCATTATCAACCAGCCTGTGTCTCCGTTTACAGAAAACGCGAGAAGTGAGTTGCTTCATGATAATACATTCCAAAATTTCATGTTCCAAAAAGTCCCAAAAAATGAGACGCTTTTGGCTTGCTTTGCTCTGCACTCTTTCATAATGTAGCTCACAGGCGTCAACTTTTAGTCCATATAAAATTGTTGGAGAATGCTTATTTGTTAGTTGTTTGACACTTTGACACCCCTATCTCAAATGAATCTTACTTTACTTTCGATCTTCTCATTTGTGTGCTACTGCAACTTAAGAATTTAGTCAAAATTAATTTTCTCCTTCACTCAATATGAAGATGGAAGATTGACTTGCGAAAAAAATCCATGAAACCTTCAAAAGTTATGTGTTGTTTTGGACTTTGTAAAGTACTTTTTACAAATTGCAACGCTAATGGTGTTCTTGGAAGCTGGCTGAAAGCTAATTTAAACTCAAGTCAATTAAGCATTTATGCTTTTATGTGTTCACGCTTCAAATTATTAGAAGTGCAGTTAATACTCAAGGGACTAAGACTAGTAAACCCTTTTATATAATTCAATGTTATAATTTCCATAATAAGAAAACGTAAGATGAAATATAATGCCATTTTACTGGTAAAATATTTTGTAAATAGCATCAAACATAAGAGCTTATCGTTAGAGTGGAAATTAAATATCAGTAGAGTTAAAAAACATACACTTTTATGTTTACCATTAAATTGAATGCTTTCCGGCGACGAAAAATATGCAGCATGATATTGGGCATTGTTCTATGCTCGTAATTTGGGAGCAAGGACAACTCCGTAAAAGGGTATATATATTCTCGTGAAAACCTAGAGTAAAATGTAGAGAGATTAGATATGACTTATTCTGGCTCCGGTGTCCGTGGTTGTTCATTATCCTGTCTAGAGTGCACAATCACGTTTTTAATCAGAGGAGTCATTCGCATACGGACTTGCGGAGAATGTGGCACACATAGGAGAATATTATATTAAGATCTTCGTTGTTTAAATGATAGACATCATCGAATTAAAGGAATAAATTGTTTGTTGGCTGAATGTTAGATGTTGTTAAGAAGCCATTCACGTTCACGCCAATTCTGGATGTTTCAATGGTCATTCGTTTTTGTCCCAATGTGACATGTGTTTTGGCCTTTGAAGGAAATGTTTTGCAGATGTGGTTATATATGGAGTGTTTATTTTACATGAATAGATATTTCCTTCCTTGNTCACGTTCACGCCAATTCTGGATGTTTCAATGGTCATTCGTTTTTGTCCCAATGTGACATGTGTTTTGGCCTTTGAAGGAAATGTTTTGCAGATGTGGTTATATATGGAGTGTTTATTTTACATGAATAGATATTTCCTTCCTTGGTTATTGGCCACTTTCATATATACGACGGGCTATTAATGTCGGCTCTGTAGTGATATATTAGGTTTGTGTTACTTGAGTAAACAGAATGTTTAAGAACCTCGTAAAATACATATTAGTGGAATTAACCCCTCGTAATTTGACCAGTTAATGTTATCTTTAAATCTGAAAAACATTTTAATGTGTTATAACTATATTTTTTTCTTCCTCGATCATCAATTAGGAATTTATCGCTGAACTTTGCTTCATACTCAAAAATTAATGGACTTTGAGGGTTTTTAGTTTGCAAACTAAATTCAAAATTCAAATTTCTCAACTTTTTATTACATCAATGCGTAAAAATTCTAAAAAAAACAGCAGTGTGCATGCTTGTGATGTACGATTTATTCATATCATAACCATATATCATATTAAATTAAAATAACCATGATTGTCCCCGTAAAATGCACAGCGGACGAAAGTTGGCATCTTATAATCAATAGAAACTAGGCAGGAATACTTCGTATTCGTATGTACAAATTATTTGCAAAATGCACAGATGCATGCAATATCCTTTATATCCCAAACCCTCATAAGCCGCTTTACTAGATGTAGATGTAACCATTGCATGTAAGCTACTCTGTTTTAGGTAAATTATATCCCGTTGCTTCATGATTTAAGTAAGTATTATTCCCAAATTTCCCAAATTTCCTAAGCTCCCACAACATGAATTAAAAATAGGTGGTTATACATCCTGCGGATAAGCAAATAGTCATAGTTTGTTTTTACTCTTTGTGTTGTTTTGGTAGTTGCGAGGTATGGAAAAATTAAAAGCTTAATAAAATATTAGTTGTGTGGTAATTATGCCATATAAACAGAATTATGGGGAAAGTTTTTGCAAATAATTACTCATTATTGCGGCTATTATACTGGTTTATACTTGAATGCCTCCATCCGCTGCTTTATGAAATGGGAATCCAAATATTTTGAAAGATAACATGGATTGGTTTAAAGTTTGTGTATGACAAACTTGTCATTTCGTTAATAGAATTGAATTCTTCATAGCTTACTAGTGTTTGAAAGCTGTCTATGAGAGGAGATTTGTCAAAAGCAAAGAGGATTTATGATCGTATTCAATCGTGTGCTTCAGATATGTGAAGGGTGTGCAGTTAACTGTACTTAAGTCTTTTATGCTAAAAATGAAATTCCTTCATATGCAGAAATGCAAATACACAAAACACACGTACGACTCTAGATGCATCTTAAATCTTTGCTTATGTTAGTTAACTTATGCATTTGAATTAAATTATTACCATCACTATCATAAGAGCAGATCGTTGCACTTTACTTAAGCACTTATACAAATAAAATTATGAGTGTATGCTAATACTTTGATGATCACTCTTGCCAGTCATCACTTCTTTCCTAAATTGGTATTAGAGCCAATATTCACAGTACTGTCGCCTGTTTAAAAATTCGGTGCATGGTTTTGTGTAACTCTTCATGTTTTCAACTTATCCATCCCAGTTTGACTGCAGCCATTTAAAAGATCATATCAAGAATGAATATTATTAGTTTTTGGTGTAGCAACTAACACAGGACTAGAATAATATGGTCTTGGCTTCAAGTTTTAAGTGACAAGCCGGGCTCATATTCATAAGCAGTTGCAGCGTATAATACGCTTTGTGCATTAAAAAGTAGAGGAAAACTGTCGTTACATAGGTAAGTCCACTTCTAGTAGATATGTAAAAGTAAAGTACATTGTATTATTGAGCATTAATATTATGGCACAAGACAGGCCAGGGCAATCCCAGTGACTGGCCGGCCGCTTTATTTGGTAAATGACCAGTTGCTGGCTTAATGGACGATGTACAATAAAGATTGGCAAGCAATAACCTCCATCCTCAGCAGGTACGAAGACCATACCAAACTTGGCTGCTGGCAGAGAGCAGTAACGGACTGACGCTTTCCCTTTGCTCAATTCATGCATTCATTTTATCCTTCCACAAGACTCCTTATTTGTAGTAATGATAAAGCTCGACTAAAAAGGTAATACTGAAGGTTCAAGACTCCTTTCATTGGCCGTTTGGCTTATACGCTTCTCACAATCAGTTTCTAACTTTACTATAAACAGATTGCGTTACAAGTGCGATAGAAAATAGACAATAGTTTGCTTATTCCACTGTATTTGGATAACTTTGTTTTTATGGTTAACAGGAATGATCAATGGCACATAGGGCACTAAGCATAAGAATCTTTGTATCCCGTTCCTTTGCAAGATCAAAATACATTTGGTAATGACTGCGACGATGCATATTTATTGAACTATAGACCTACAGTAGTAACTAAAATTATTGCTCCGACGAAGGGGTTACCTAAATATTTCATTTGCAGTGTAATATTTTATCCGTGATAGTTCAATGACATATGGTATCCTTACAGCTTATTGCTATTACTAGTATTTATGAACGCATTTTTTATATATAACCTAGTCGAACTATCAGTTAATCAGTTACTACGAGGTGACATTCATTATCCAATTGACTAACTTTGTATTGCTTACATTGGTCGCATAAGGTGTGTTCTGAATGGATATTTGGGACTACACTGGTAAAGCCTTTGAATGTCATGCTCAAGTTTGTAGTTTATTTTATTCATGTACATGTACATCGGTTGTCAGTTAGAAAGCATACCGGAACGTCAAAAGTTTCGTCGATTCGTCCTATGAAACGCTATTCATAGACTTCACCGCACGTTTAGGAAAATCCGCTGGAGATGAAAGCTGTATCACGAGTTCCAAATTCCAATAAACTCTTTGCTACGTAGCCTTTATTATAGAAGCTGTGTTTCTTGAAAATCAAGCAGGAAAAACGGTGACATTTAAATGGACATGTGTGGGTGGGTGTTATTAACTCGAGTATGAGCTCAGATAAAAGGCCGTTTTCTATTGTTGGCATATGGTTGCATAACAGTTCGTAGTAAAGTTACTTTTGTTCATCGACGTTTTCATTTTGACAATTTTGTTGTAACACGCTAGAAATATTTCTGGAAACTTTATATGCATATAAATCATCCTCTGTTAGCCAGATTGTCATTGTAAGCCGAAGTGAAGAATGTTGTAATCAAAAGTTTTCGTTGGTTACAATGAGGACATACTTATTTTTTTAACTCTCTACTTTCTTAGTTTCTTCTATATTTCATGATGAAATAAGCTTCCAGACGAAGGAATGACCTTAGGCTGTTGGTCCAATTATATATATATAACTTTATTTATTTTATGAACACCTTTATATATTAAAAATCTTCAACTTGGCGAAAATTCTCATTGAGACGTGTACGTAAAAAGCTTTCCAAAGATCCCGTTTTAACCTATGGTATTTTTGTCATTATCGTATACTACTTTCAGACTTAATCAAAATTCGAAACATTTCAATTTCTCTGTCCGGTTTGGTTTCCAAGCATAATAAGTGCATTATCGTCCACTATATTCAATATATACTACAATCAAAATTATCAAATCAGGACAAAGTCGACATTTGTAGATATTTTTCTGCTTTTATCCCTTTAGCACAGTCAAAACTCTTCCATGCAAGCTTAATCACTGTGACCGAACTAACCCTAAGCCTATATTTTGCTATTTAAGCTACTAGAAATTAAGCAAACTCAAATAATTTCAGAATAGGCATTAAGCCAAATTTACTGCATGACGATAAAAAAGTAATTATTGAAGTTCTGCTTCTGTTGCAAAACTACTTTGCTAAGGGATAGAAGTGACGATAATATTTTAGATAAGATGAGATCCCTAAAGGTTCACCATCACTCAATTTGCAAGAATTTAGCACGAAAGTATGCATTGTCGTTTTCGTTCTAGACCCGTAGGCACGTAGATGAGTCATGTGGAGTTAACCATGCATACTCACGATGTCTCACTGCAAGAATTGCTTCGCTCACAATTTTTATCTGTAAATGATATACTAGCCCATGTATATGAGGACGACAAAGTAGATGCATCAATTATACATTATTCACATATCTTGGCATTCATGTATGACTACAGGGAATGGAATAATACGTCACCCGTCATTAAGTAATGTACACATATGAAGTACGTAAGAGGGCGGAACTAATATAGATGATTAACTTTTGTAGAGTGTAAATGTTGTGAATGATCTAATATTTGTAATTTAATCTGTTTCTTGGGAATATTTACTTTCCATAAACTGATGATGATCACACAATATGCCATGACATGCATATCACTCTTTTAGTATATTCAGAATATCCTAGAGCGGAAATCCATGAGAAAATCCCCAGATGTGGGAGTTATGTCATCCCAGTACATGGTTCATGTAAATTCATCTGTTGTCCTCATGTTAATTTCAACTTCACATTTCCAGCTAAAAATGTCACTCAATTCATATAGAAAATATGGCATCTGTAGAATGAAAGTATATATTTTTAGAGAAATGGAATGGACGTGTTTGATTTCAGTGGTACATGAATCAAAAGTAATAGCATTTATGAGAAACAAAGTTATGATTATAAACACTGCACCATGAACTTACTTTTAGACTGTACTTCAAAGGCAACGATCTTGAACGTCTAGGTCCCAGCGAAAGTTTAATGTCAGGTTAGCAAAGCGGAAAAAATGCAATTGTGATTAAATAAAAAAGTTCTACGCTGTCAGCTTACCTACATGTTTACTGCTTAATGACTCGCATCTGCCAACACTTTCAAATGACCAAAAAGAGAAAAAATGCAATATATTTTTTACAAAAATTTTAAGGAAGAAAATTGAAGTTCACAGGTACCATTTTTAGCTTCCGAACCTGAACCAAAGTAACCACCCACTAATCTACACACATGCGATATATTAGCGTAATTAAGACGTACACATGCACATACAAATTATGGTTTATCTCAAGCAGGTAAACAACAGCACAGTGAGAATGATACGCTAATTACAGATGTTAATTGCCTAGTTAATTGGGTTAAGCGAGCATTGAATTCTTGGCTTTCTAACTCTACAAGACGCTTTTGCCATCCATTCTTTTGATTGAGCTCTTTTGAACTGCGCATTACACTTTAATTTACGCTGACTATGAAACAACGCGATTTTGATGCTGAGCACTTTAAACTATAAAATTGAGTGGTACTTTGTGTGCACACCCTTTACTTAAATGAAGTTACAGAAAGTGACCTAACGTAGCGTTAAATTAATCCTTGTGGAGAGAAAAGTTATTATTCAGAACGTTTGTCAAGTTTTACCTTGATACTATTATAACCTGCCAACAAAGCTTGCTCACCAAGTTAAGCAGCTGAATTTAACTCTTTGTGATTGCATCGACGTCAAAACCGCCGAGTTCACCAAACAAAAGACTGTAATGAATATAAAAAAGTTTTCGTGATCAAAGCTCAATGCCTTTTCCAAGAAGATGAATTTTATAACGGGTGAATGTAGGTAGGTGCTTCATCACTCTCCAAAGTACAGGTAACGTGGGACTTTTGTATCCTGAATCAAATAAATTTCCCTGGAAAAGTTGTAGCATCCCTCAAAAGATTTAATTAACGAAAAGTTGCTGGAAAATGTCCAACCAAACAAAAACCTTTACGGAAGCACTGGTTCGTGCATACAAAATGAAACCCATATTCAAATTGAGACAATGTTTCTTCATGGAAATTCAAAGTACTGAGGATGACACCTTTGTATCATCGTATTTGACAATAAGCCAAAGTCAGACAGAGCAAAAGTTTACAACTGGGTCGACTTTTTGTAAAATGTTACTAGATTCAGGCTTCCTTCTCAACGGTATCGAAAGAGCATGTCAAATCGAGAAACTAATATTAAACTGTTGATAACTTTCAAGATATGTTGTCTGCTATAGGATATTTCTGAGGAAAAAAGGCAAAATTACATACATCCCAAAAGCCTTTGACTTTGACTAGGGTAGCTATCTGTCGTATTATGTCATTGCCATCACACCACCTCCCTCATCCATCCTGCAAAAGCGCGATAAAAACCTTTTCATCACCAATCCACTACACTCTGTGGCTATACGAATTCCTACAACGGAAACGGTGTAGTGTTTAAGGCAGCAGCAGGACATACTCTGCTTTAGAAATTTAGCTGTTGGTCGTCCCTTTTTCTATTATTTAACCAATTTATATCGCTATTTTCCTCACCACCAACGATGAGACTACAAGTCCCAACAAAGTGACGAGATAGCTGTTTATAACTTGTCAGAAAAGTTAGATAATGACCATCTATGAGCTTTTCACAACCAGAACAAAGATACACATTGAGCTCACAGAATATTCGTGTATTTGAAAAACGCTTACCGAGTGAATAAAATGCAATTTTGTGACCGGTAAGACCAAGAGATACATAAGCTTGTTTCAATCACAGGCCAGGTTACTGGCTCTGGCTACAAGACTATACATAACATATATATAAAGCTGCTCTGCTTTATGTATTCTGTCCTTCACTGGCTTCACTAGAAGTGGTGATTCTTAAAAGTTGAAGAATTCATTTGACTAAATTGCTTTTCACGCTCCTACGCAATGTATAAAACGGTTTTCTTCTTTCTCCTGCCTTTTACATCACTCACCAGTTTTTGCCTTCATCATCATGCTATCGACGAGGAAGAAAAGGCTTACCGTGGTCAAAGAACCAAAAAAGCATGAATCTCCATTTCGATTGCATTTTTATCCACACATCTGTGCTCGATCAAATTCCCTTTTTTGTACAATTGTTCCTATTCAAGTGCGCCTACCAGTGTAACACGAAAGTTACATATGTACCTATGACTTTGTAGCCGTCGTAAAAGGGAGGATGCATTGTTGCGTTAAATTGCCTCCACTTTAGGTATCAACATTGGCATTCTCAAAGAATGAAATGGTGTTTGTTGGAAATTGATTTAATTTACTGTATGCTCAGCAGCTCTCTTTACCGGCACACAGTTTACGGCGTGTGAAGTGTGAATGATTGGAAAATTAAAGAATTATCTGATGATGTGAATAGCGTTTGTATACTCAAACTTTTGCCTGAAGCAGATAACCGACAACCAATGTATAAAGCCCTCCAACACCCATTATTGTAATAAATTGTTGTAAACGATGTTACTTGTACTTTGCACATGTGAATATATCCTTAAAGGCAAAAAATGTGGTGTGATATTGTGCTTTGTATTGAGAATTGTAAAAATAGTATAGAAAATTGTAGAATCATGTAATTCCGAAAATCATACATACATAGTAGTAGATGAATGTTTTGGTTTTAGGAGAAAATAATATTCACGTAGATATAATTTATCCTCATAAAATTAAAGAAGTAATCACTTGTTAATAAAAATTGAGGTTAGTTTGACCACTCCACACAAACGTTTTCCAAGAAAGATTGTAAAGTAAAAAAATATCGAATGCCAGCTTAGAGCAAATACAAAAATTGTTTTCTAGCAGTTTCCAAAACGGAAAACTGACTACGCCCATATACTACATGAAACGACATTACAGAACACAACCCCACTAACACTAAGGTTCTCGTTATTTTCTAGGATTTCTTTGTTCCTGCTTTGTGGTCGGATACTGTAGATTGTTGTCTAGCAGGATTGAAAACCACCACAGCAAACATCTATCTAGACACATTTCAATACTTTTCAGATTTAAAAAAAGGAGTAAGGACCTTTACACGATAAATAATATACTTTTTTGAAAGTGTTCACACGTATCATATATGACTACTCAAACCAAGCTAACATTTCAAGTTACTATTTTCATTTTCTCCTTTCTCGTATCATCCATAAAGCACGAAAAGTGATATGTACATTATTAGCAAACCCGAAACGCAAAAATTTGGATCAAACTCGTAATGAAAGTATATTATGGGCGATGGTCGTTTCCCTTGTGGTATTGTAATCTGGAAAGAAGTTCATGGTACACTAGCAGGAAAGCTTTTAAAAATATATCTTGCTTGTTCATCAAACATATATGCCACACATCCTATACGTACACAGATGACAGAGTTATACCCATACATATTAGCTTTAGAAATGGCTTACTCACTACTGCGACAATTTTTTTATACTCAGTATGCGATATGCGATGAGATATGGATATGATGCATGCTTTTGCATACACATTGCCTAAATGCACCAGATGGGTAACGTAACTTGTGGATTAGTCATTTTAAGAAGACAAAACGGATGAAAAAAGGATGGATGAAGGATGGCTGCTTGTTGATGCAGGTTGAGTGTTTGCTGATAAAAGAAAAATAGGAGTAAAATTCTACATAACTTTCGTATGACAGGATGATGCTGATCTTTGCTATGCTCTTCTTCGTACGTCTAGTGTCGAAATAAGAAAAAAAAAATGAATGAGAAGGTCGACGAAATTAAACGTTGGCTCAAGTAGAGATGAATAAATGAGTAAATATATTCGTGAGTCTTATATGTACATTTATGGGGTTGTTCTGCAAACTTTGCTCTTCTTTGTGTTTGCTAGGGATATCGTTCGTTATTGCTTCCTTCGTATATTATATTTGTAGTTCTAATATTACTGGTTGTGTTCGTTGAGCGTTGTTACACTTGCAATGAGTTACTTGGCTTGGCTTGGGTTCGGTTAACTGGTGTGCTTATATGTAGATCTACGAGTATTGTTGGGAATGAGGATGAGTGTGGCAGGTGGTTGGATTCAATGGTAAGAGGAACAATTTCGAATGCCAATGCCACAAAGAGTACAAATGTTTTAAAGCAAAGCTAGAAGGGTAAATAATGCATGGATGAGTATGCATCTCTCACACATTATTCTATCCCCTCTGTCTAGCTATGTATTTAGGAGTGTTGAGCTAGCAAATGCAATAATGCTTTTTTGTTATATCGTGGTATAATGCCAAAGGGGGAAATGGGAGACCAGATGGAAACGGATGACCATATATGGTCAAGAAAAATGAAGAGATGGGGGATTGGTTGTAATACTACTTGGAAGGCTGTCTTTATGATGCTGACTCAAAGAGGATTTATAAAACCACTTGGGTCCCTTCTCTTCTCATTCATTCCACTTGACACTCTCTGTCATTCCACTAGTTAAATAAAAAAAATTCACCGGCTCTTTTTTCATTTGCTTCATTTTCGCTTGATACTAACTGTGTGCTAATTCGATTGCATTTTGCACCGAAAGTGAAATTATCCTTGGGATAACAAACCTTTTTTTTACGAATTTCGGAAAAAGGTAAGACGATCGATATTCGTTATATTTTCCTGTGCTTGTGTCTTGTACTCCGTTCCGTTGGCTGTTTCTTGAATTGTCCGTTGATTTTGTCGGTTATGGTAGTTTCGCATGATGATACTAGACCAATATACTAGAGTTGTGAAATGTTGGCATAAGCAGCTTAGCTAGCTCCCACATATTTATCCAGTGTTGAGTGCATTTGATTTACAGCTTGGAGGAACAGTAATTTCAAATTGAA
This sequence comes from Sinodicranocentrus sp. ZH6, assembly GCA_027743935.1. Lineage (NCBI taxonomy): Eukaryota > Metazoa > Arthropoda > Collembola > Entomobryomorpha > Entomobryidae > Sinodicranocentrus > Sinodicranocentrus sp. ZH6. The sequence goes on along the minus strand of JAHZNA010000897.1, from coordinate 9,067 downwards.
GTACAGTGAATTAGTGTCTCAAGAGTAGAGAATCTCATTATCCTATGTGAAGTTAAATTGTTAAAAGAGATGAGATCGGGACAGAGTAAAATGGAAACATGTTTCGTCCATCATCATACACCATCACATCTTAGAGAAAGAGAAATACATTTATTCCACAGGGAAAGGGTTTCTTGGGCATGTTGTGTTTGTGGTGCAATGCGAAGCAAATTCGTCTCCATCCGAATTTTCGGAATAGACCCTTGATTGTTCTTTAGAGTGTGAGAAAAGTCTAGAAAACGAAATTGACGCTGAGGTTATTTTACGTTTTCATAGAACTTCACTCCCTGGTTACATAGTTCAGTATACATACCTAATCATGTAAGCAAGAGTTGACCGCTTAGCTCAGCCTTTTCCCAGAACATGCAATTCTATCTTTTTCACTTGTTAGGTAGTAGCCCACTGGAATTAATTCCATTCTAAGATAGTTGGCATGATGGTGATGCAATAAGTGCCATCTCTCCACAATAGCTTTGCCGATGTATCTTATTCTTTTCAAGTTTGTGGGCAGTCAACATGAAAGGCTATCATCAAAGTGAAGGAATGCTAGACGAAGCCATTTTATAGCCACTAGAGATTCTCTCAGAAAATACTGCTTTATTCCAACCAGATTTCTGACGCTAAGTTTGCAACAAATTTTCGCTTCATAGTTGTTCTCTCATACGCCATTATGTGTACAGCCCACCATGAACTGTTTTTCTTTCGGAAGGTTAGGGAAGCAGAACAAAACCTGTTGCTAGCAGTAGGTTACCGAAATAGAATCAGACTGACGTATTTAGCCTGAACTCAATGGGAATATCCTCAAGTCATAATCAATATACCATATACCTTTATTTGAACATAATCTTTCGTATCGACCCGTCCGCTTTGATGTACATCATCTTTCATTCATAATAGAATGAGCAAGAAAAGCATCGAATTATACTTAAGCCTCTAAATGCAATTTCTAAAAAATTTCCCCTCCCCTTCGGTGCATTCAAGTGGAATCAATCAAGTTATACGGGGAGGAAATAACACTTCATTTTTTTCGTCTTGGCACGTAATAATTTTATTTGAACCACAGCTACAGGTTCTCATTTTTCTCTAGAGTCCCTTGTTGCAAACACTGTTTTCATCTACATCAAAATGTGCACTTACTGCATTTAACCAATTTTTGCAGGCGCACAAACTACGATTTTTTTTTCTTTTCAAGTTCAATGTTACTATATATATGTGTGTTGCTTCCACTGATAATTTTTTATAGCAATTATGTTGATGATGATAATCAAGCGAAGCAGATAGGCAAGTAGTATAGTGGTACTTACTACCTTGATAGATGGTATTACGCATGCTGCATTGCTAATTCATTAGTATTATCGTATATGAATGTGGTTGGTATGAGCATTACTCTTTCAATGAATCAAATGTTTTCAAAGATAACTACCAAGAATTCAAAGAGGGGAAGAAACCGTCAGCTCTAGACTGACTAGTCATATCTGGTTGTACTTTAGTTTTACCTGTACTTCTCTTATACATTGACGAAGTAGGCTACCTAAACAGAAGTCGTGTTAAGAGGAGAGTAAACCCATAAGAAAAAAATACACAATGAATGATCCTCTACTACCGGTTGTTCACCTGACTCTTGTCTGTATCTCTATCCCTATACGACTCTCTTGCTCATTTTTCGTATAGATTGTAGTATGAGCAAGAGATTTTTTTATTACGTTGATTATCTTGTAATGACATCCTTGGGTGCTCTTCTCTTCTTATTCAGCACGTATCGAACAAGTTTCCTTCGTCTTTTCTTACTCACCTTGTATTTCCCTTTTTAGAAAGCATAATGAAATCAAATGCTGTCTACTTTTTCCTCAAGATCATATAACTTCCTTTTTCACAACTACCCATCGTGCTATACACATACGACGTCGGGGTGTATGTATATCATAATATAATATGAGAAAAAGCCCACATTGTATTATTGTAACCAGTTACCGAAAGAAATGGAATACAATGAAGTTTATCTTCATCATGGTGATGATCAGCATCAACAACATTATCCTTTTCTATATTATCATGAAGCATTCATAATGCAAAACAATGTGAAAAATAATATCTGGGCCTTTTCTATACTCACATATTACAGTCTCATTCATTTTTCTTTTTCAAATGTGATAGTTGCTGGCTGACTTCTAGTTTGAAGGAAATATTAAACGATAATAATAGCAATAGCAGAGTTTTGAAATGCATCTAGGTGAATTATAATCATCAAGAGAAGAACAACTGGTAAAGTGAGTGGAGAATGAGAAAGATTATATTTTTTGGTAGTTTAAGTACCTATCAGGCGTTTTCTTTTTCAAGTACGCATACAATACAGCTTCGATTTCGAGTCTACTTGCTTTCCTCGAGTTGACATAGATTTGTCATTTCGTTTTGACTGAAACTAGTGGGGAATGTGACGGCCTTGTATTTTTACACAAGATAGAGTTAGCTGACTCATTTTCTGATTTCCACATGTTTTTGAGCAATGATGTATTTCATTATATATTTATCATGTCACGTTTATGTTGGTAAATGAATGAATGGTGTATAAGTAGCTGTTGACTGAACTCATTTGTCTAAACATTCGAGTGGTTGTAGGAGAAACCGTAATTAGCTAGGGGTATTATGGTATAATTAGCCCTTGAAATTGACAAGTAACCAGAACTCATCATTAGACTTTTGTTAGTATCATCGAGGTAGTTGCAGCCATTCTCTTTGGAGTCTGTTGATTTTCTCTTTTAAAAAACTGTCGCTTTCATTTTCATTTTTATTTTTATTTGCAGATAACCATAATCAGTCAAAATGTGTGACGACGAAGTTGCCGCATTGGTTGTTGACAATGGATCCGGTATGTGCAAGGCCGGTTTTGCTGGGGATGATGCACCTCGCGCTGTCTTCCCATCTATTGTGGGTCGCCCAAGGCATCAGGTACGTATATATCTACAGTAACTTGTGGAAATGCTTGCGCAAATATTATTTTGTGTCGTTTCCCAATAGTATTTGTAAATAGATTAAGTAGGTCCATGTCAAATTGAAAATGGGTTGTCGGTTTCATAGGTTGATACTTAAAATAAGTATATTCGTGGAGAAAGTTCTAAAGAACCAAGCAGTTTGATTTTGATGGAAAAAAGTCTTTGTCTATTGTTGAAAAATTGATGTTTCTAAATTGCAAGCTGTACTTATTTTTTGATAATACGGATGCAGAAATGGAGGTAGGAGAAATTTAAAGGCTTCGTTTGACTCTTTTTTATACTTTTGCTGAATATAGGATTTGTATGCCAACACTGTGTTGTCTGGTGGTACCACCATGTACCCAGGAATTGCTGATAGGATGCAAAAGGAAATCACTGCTCTCGCTCCATCAACCATGAAAATCAAGATTATTGCTCCCCCTGAAAGAAAGTACTCTGTCTGGATCGGAGGATCTATCTTGGCTTCACTTTCCACATTCCAACAGATGTGGATCTCCAAGCAAGAGTACGATGAGTCTGGTCCATCCATCGTCCACAGAAAGTGCTTCTAAACTGCAGAAAAACGCTTCATTAAATAACATTGTCTCAAAGCAGTCCAAATGTTTACTTATAGTAGAGATTATACCAGCATCTGTCTACTACACACAACCGATCAACATTTTGTCGAGTAATTCCCCAAAGATACAGAAACAACAACTCGCAATATTAATCATTTCCTTGTTTAGCAGATACCATTTAAATAAAATACTTAGTGCATATTACAATATATACACGTCTTTCACGCTTCACCACTACTACCAAAAAGAGATAAGGCAGTATCAAGCATTATAAGCAGTATGACTTTATATCTAGCGACGCATTGAATTCATTGGTATGCAACACCATGTGTACTTATGACTGTGTCCTCTCCAAAATTATTATGCTATGTGCTATATTATTATGAGACTTTTTTTGTGACAGTGAGTATTCTAATGTTAATTTATTTGTGCCTTGTAACATAATAAAAATCTATTTTATAAAAAAGTATTTTTTTGTATGTTTTGTAATAATTATCATGCAGACGATGCAAAAGGCAAATGACCAGATGCACAGGTAGTAGTCACGACACATGGTGTTATTCACTGATTTCCCTGCTAGAGAAAGTCATTTATAGGATTATCTCATAGACCATTTACACGAGATAGTATTACGTGTACCTTGAATCTACAACCGCTTTTAAACTTTAAAACGTTATAAGGCCCAAGGGATATTGGTGTATTCGTTTGTTTGCTATCAGTACTACTAATACATACTAATACTAATAGATAGGTCTATTGATATATCATCACTTATCACCACGGTTCATCAAAAGCACCTTTGGCTTTTCGATCCGAATTACGGGAAATAACTAGTTTCACACGAACGAGTAAATTTAACAGAAATGAGTCATTTATAGCATTTTATTTTTAACAACATTCACAAATATTGACCTATTACACTGTAAATGTATAACAAACATTCCAAGTTTACTCACATATTTTTACGACGTACTACGTTACGTATTATGTCCACCTTTACAAAACATTTTAACTCCTACTATTGTGGTAAGCGCATCCATACACCTATATAATTCATTCAGACATACTAAAAAAGCCACTCTTACACCATGAAATTCAAATTCGATAACTGTCCTGCTTCTATATTTTAAATGAGTCCAAATCTGAAATCAGGTCGTCCAATTAACTTGAGGTCGTCCGCATGAATGGAGGTTCACCCAAATCGCCATGTATTTCAATTTTGTAGAGAGATGTATACTCAAGATTCCCATAATTCGACAGAAATACGAATTCTATCAGCTCGTACTTGTCTTTGCTGCAAAACTAGATAAAAACAATTCCTAAGTATTTATACCTTTGACTCATTTAGAGAGACCATTTTATTAAATGATTTTTCAAAAGTAAAAAGGCTACGAGAGCATAGAAATATAAATCAAATACACACACATGCTCGTGAATAAGAGCAAAAAAGTATTTGTCCTCTGGCCCTGTTCTCGCTCTACTTGTTATGAAATGAATGAAAACCATCGAACCCTTTTACCGTTTGATCATCTCTCATCTCAACTTTTCATTCATCCAGTTAATATAGTACCTACCTACCTGAACTGGAAAAATTTGTATGCTTGGGCCTTCCAAGTTATAGGTGAAATTTCCGAACAAAAATGGATATGTTTCTTCTAAGGACTCCAATCCCTATAGGGAAAGTTGCAAGTTGCAACAGTTTATTCAAGGCCAAGGCTATGTTTATCCCATACTTACAATATATTACGTATGTAAATGCCCACCATGACTAGAAAGTTTTTTGGAGCAGATGCTTCAAATCCTAAAGGTATTTGACATCGGGGCGGATGAATAATTGAAAATGCACTGATTTGACAGGGATTGAATAACTTGATAACAAGCCTACCCACTCCAGTGAAATGCCAATTTTTGCCGATTGTCACAGTAGAACCCTACAATAAAGTATTGATTTTTAAAAAATTCTCAGATCTACAGAAACTAATGCCGAAATTATGGGCATAGAGAGAGACAGGCTTTCAGTCCGTTTCCCCCCAAACAAAGTTCATTATGTACTTATACCTCTATAACAAGCTGAGGTTTATTGGTTAAAGCGCTGGAAGGCGTTCCCTGTGGATGTTTATAGTTTTTTGTATCACGAGTGCTCACAACCTTTGCTCCAACATACATTGAGCCAAGGTTAGGAATACATGGAGTTCCTTTACTGCCTGCCATTTTTTTTATTTGATCCACTTGGTTGCGAATAATAGGATTGAGTGAACAACACGAAGCATGACTTGCTGGATCTGGACTACAAATTTCGTTCTCACAACCGTTATCACACCCCAAATCGTCTTCTTCCGGTGAAAGTACTGAAATGGATAAAATCTCTGCGAGTTTACAAGTATTTTAGGTAAACTCGCCCCTACGGATGGGGAATTTTCCAGTAAAATGGAGACCAATTCTCACATTCAAACGTTCATGCATTTATACTCTATTTTGCACTTACTAGATACGTCGCTCAGATACATTGCAGTGAAAACCCCAAGTGTGAGTAATATTATTTGACACACGAAACTACACATAATTTATTTTAATTCCAGTAGTGCGGGTAGATTTTTATAAAAAATCATGGGCAGCCCAATTAAGAACAAAGTTGCATTTATGAGAACATATTAGCATTGTTAGTAGTGCAAAGCACCAACATTAACATTGCCCATTCCTGATTTGGTTTAGCAACGCTAATTGTACTTATGATCCTAATTATCTTGCCCACTAATTTGATGCTCTTTTAGCTCAAGCTCAACTCAAATATAAATATTATAACATACTAATAAATCCATTACACGGTGTGGTGTAGACTACATAGACCGCTTGTATCCAGTTGCAAAGCAACCTAAATTCGACTACTTATTGCTCTAAAGAGTCCCCTCCAGTTCCATTCCAGTTTTCTTCAGGAAGTCGCAACTACGTATAAGAAAATTGGAAAAAGTTATTTAATAGGATCTGATTGCATTCCAGGAATGACCCGTATATTCTTCACAACACCCTCCTATCACTAGTGCAAAGGCTTATTTTCATACCTCAAAGAAACCGTATAATCTCCTCCTACCTACGCTCCTGACTTCCTACACACACTATAGTTTATTAAGTCAACCATAGCATGAAAACAAAAGAAGTCATTTGTCTTTCAAGACAGAGAGAACCCCTCCAAAATACGAAACAAATCGCAAACAATTTGTTGCATTAGGTTCAGTCAGTGAAAGACTAATTCCAGACACAACATAGCACAACCCTTTGATCCGAATGTGATGAAAATAAACAATATAACATTCGTATGCATGGAAAGAGCTCAAGCTCAGCCACGAAATCATAATGGTCAAGCTGAAACTACTTTCAAAAAACTAAATGCACCAATTGACGTGACTTTTAACAAGCTTTCGAATGACATATTATACGGCATATGTTGTCATTTGAAATTTCGAAACCATTAATTGTTACCGTTTGAATGATTCGACGGATTCAATAAGTCTTTCTTCTAAGTAGTTACTTGACCCTATCGGTTGGTGAAAACCGATTCCAAAAAAGTTCCATGGTCTAAGAATTAGAACGATCATACATACAGACGGACCGACAGATAGATACACGAAATTATTACCGGACGGAGTTCACAATTTATTTTACAAGTCTAGCTTTTGGCTTCTATTGCAGTCTTCATCGAGACAATTGAAAATTGGAAATGAAAGTTTGCAGATATGTACAACAACATTCAAAAAATGAAATTCTAAATTCAATGACACGTCGACGTCTCTAATAACAGTTCTGAGAAATCACTCTATTAGATCCACAAATAATCGAGCTCTCCGTAGCAGAACCGGGTTCTGATGGTGAAGTGTTTGAAATGTAGGATGGATGGGGCAAGGGTATTCACACAAGTTGCATCCCAAACAAGTGAATTGTGCAATGCAATGTGGGCGTTCACCATCATCTCTAGAAATGTCCAAATAAAATAATCTAAAATACTTGGAAAGCCAGTAGAAACTAGAGCTCTTTCATTGATGACATTCTTTTGAATCTATATCTGAATCCATAACTGAAATTGAAAACCTGACAACATTGACTATTTACTGACTTCTTTTTACCCAATATGTCCGGAAAATCCAATCTGTATTCATTCGTGCTTTAGTTAGAACATTTGCATTGAATTAAATCAACATGTACATCAAGGAGTTGTCAACCCAAAGGCTGATTATGCATCACTCGGCTAGAACTTTTGTGTTTTTAGTCGAGTTTTAAATATATGTCACGTTGTGTGCAGTGTGCTGCATTGAATAAATATGCTGGCGGGATTAGTTAGCGAACGAGTTCGTGTTCGAAAGAGCTTATCAAAACGTCTGCGCCGTCTGTACGTCTGTCTGTTCTATGCCAACGATAAGTACCCTGTTGGTTAGGGTTTGTGTTTTAAAAGTATAATATGAACAAAGATACGACCCTACTATCAAATGATTCGTAAAATATTTCTGAAACGCCATATCAAAATTCTGATTTTGTATTTGAAGTTTAAAAACGAAGGACATAGAAAGAATATCAATGTGAGAAGCTGAGAGGCGATCTGGATAGATAGATTCTCCGTTGTATTCTCGAGCTCAATGGTAAGAAATTTCAAAACATGTGCTTAATTTGTAGAATTCATTTATGACATTTTCCGCGGATGGTTACGCTAAGTAATTTTAATTTCATTTAATTTGTAGAGCTAATAATAGGTTAGGATGCTAGTTTAAGTTTGGTTTGCGAGCTGTACTTATCCTTAGTCGTTTGCAACGTTTTATTACTGTTTGTTTGTGCAATCTAGTGCATTCAAAATGTAGAAAGCTGCTGTGTAAGTGCAACTGTAACTGCAAACATTCAGATTTCGGTCACATGTTAGAGACGAACAGGGACGAAAGTGATGAAATTGATGACGGATGGGAAGTGGTATGACTTCTAGTAAACAATGTAGCTGCACTATTGACGAAGTTACCAACTAGTTTTACTTACCACATCGCTTTTTATAAAGTTCAGTTTGAAAAGGATTTTCCCGGTCAAAACTTTACATGAAATTTTATTACGATACGAGCAGTTACTAACCTCCCTCTCTCCAAACAAATACTTTATCAATTTAATCAGCTTTTCATCATTTGAAAGCTAAGTAGGCGAAGAGTGCCCAAAATCTATTTAATTTTTAAAATTTAATCTTTAAAGTATTAAAATATATGATTTAAAGTTTTTCTAATGCATTGTGCCTGTGCGTAACGGATTTCGTAACAGCATTTGAAAGCTTCATCTTTGATGTACTGCAATGCTGTGGCACGTATTCTTTATCCATGGTGCTCCTTCTCGATATATTTACATAACCTACCTACAGTCTACAGGATATAAATTGACTAGAATGCCAGCTGTTTGTTAAACAAACAGAAATTAGAAATTAGCTGCTAGAACTTCATGGGATCCGAATTGTTATTGTTG
>JAHZNA010000896.1:0-26660 GCA_027743935.1 Sinodicranocentrus sp. ZH6 | reverse complement strand
TGCATTACACTCACATTTGATTCTCCCTTTCTCTCCATTCCATACTGCTGTATGAAATGGGGAAAGTGTGGCAAGCTTTATTACTCCGCTAGCTACTTGTGCTCTTTTTAATGGACAAGTCCTTTTTTTCGTCTGTCAAGTGAATGTCGACTGGTAAAAAGTCAAGTCAAGAAGTTCTCCTTACTTCCTCAATATTATTACCCAGAGTTGTGCACATATATACACATGCAAAACCTTGCATTAATTTCCTTTTCTCTTTCCCTCCACGCAAAGACCTGTAATTCAGAGGAAAATTTTAATGAATACCCTTCGTGGTCTTGCATATAAGACTACTTTCTCTCATTTTGCTCACTCCTATTTCAAGCAAGAGAGGGAAATTTGGTGAATGTTACCATCCCCAATAAAATATTTATTTGGTTGTGGGCAAAGTTGAGTTAACATTCTGGCCAAGTAGTTTTACCAACCTCTCTTCATCCCAGTGTATAATTTACGCTCTTTTAATAGACTCGGTTGATACGCTCCTTGCAATTTCTTTGCCAAAATGAAATGACCATTTTTACTGTTTCCCCGCATATACTCATCATCCTATCCAAACTTCAAGGGGAAAGCTTGCCTTTTGATTAAAACTCTCCTCTCATCATTATTAAATTGATTTGATGACTCTCAACGGAAGCACAAGAAGAGAACCGTGTATTCCCGGGTTTCCGGGGAGGATGTGCAAATGCTTGAGTTGTTTTTAGAGGAAGAAAACGAAAATTTAGTTTATTACCCTTTCCCGAAAACCGCAGCTAAACACGCAAGGGGATTGAATCCTTATGGAAAATGTATATCGAATTAAGAGAGAGGAGGGAATTTGGGAAAAAGTTTTGCGTGGATGGGTGTAAGTAAAACTGGGTGAATAAGATTGAGCAAGGTTACTCACCTACTTTTATCGCATGTGTCTATGTCCTGTGTGTGTTTTTAATAGGTGATATTACTCTTGTTATAAGAGAAGTGTGATAGAGTTCTGTATGAAAATGCACAAATAGTGTGGCAGTATGTCTAACGATAAATCATAGTAATAACCCTTTTTCCAGAGAAAAACTCCGCTTTTTACTACCCACGCCTATCATACAGCGGTAAGTACTGACAAAACAGATGCTTTGGTAAAGAAGAGAGTGGGAGGTTTGCTCTCATAGAAGAGCATTATGAGTGCACATTTATTTTGTAGAATTACCTCTTCAACTAGAATATTGTTTGACTTTAGTTCTGGGATATGCACAGTGTGTTTTGTTTACTTTGTAAAGTGGACCGTTAGCTACACCTGTTGACATAAAAGCAGAGAGCTGGAGGAAATTTTGAGGGAAAAAGGAATATATTATTAGAGCACATTATTTTTGAGACAGGCAAATAGGAAAATATTCTTGTAAGGCAGTTTTTTGGAGCATATGGTTGCTAAAAAATTCAGCTGCACTAGTGCATACAAGAGAGTAATGTAGGTTATTGTGTATCTTTGTTGGAGAGTTCTCTGCATAATATTTATTATTTCCAGTGCAAACTTTCCATTTTGGCATTTTGAGGACGTTTTATGAATTTTAAAAAGGGAAAAGGGTGCACTGGGTGGAAAATGAAATAAAGGGAAGAAAAAAAGTTTGCAGAAGCTACTATGCATATATTTATATTCCCTGTCATCTGCAAGTGTCTTCGTGTTTTCAAGTGTGCATCCGCTTTGTATTCATTCCAAGCCAGAGGACATGCATTGGAAAGAGGACATGTGTAATATGCTCAACACCAAAATAAATGCTTACAAAGGCCGACCAGAATACGAAAATGGGGCTGTGTGTTTTTCATATTTCCCTTTGGTGTGAAAGTATTTTAGTTTAAAATGAATTTTAATTTTTTTCTCCTGTACATCATGTTGCGTCGCAGTAAAAGCATGTGGTATATGTGAACAAATTGTGCTGACATTATTTACGAATATTTTCCATATTGTAGTCGATTCATAACTCAAAAGTCGGTATTTCGAGCTACATCAATTGTTGCAAATTTTACGCTTTGCCAACTGCTTCCCTCGAAGCTCCACGGCTTGACCATAATGTTATCCCTGTAGAAAAGATTTATGTTGATAAACTGTGAAAACCAGTGTAACCTTCTGTGTAATGCAAGTTGTGCATGGTGCTAATGGGATTTCACTTCCGTTTCACTGTATCCCACCTACCAAAGATAACTAAGCTACATTCCCGAAAGGAAAATCACCTTTTTGTCGAGAAGAGAATTTTCCTTCCCTGAAGCCTCTTTTCTTCTATTGTTGTTTTGTGCGGGGAAAGCAATAAAAATCCCTTTTCCCTATGTATCCTCTTGCACCAAAGGGAGAGGAAGGAAGTGAGTGTATGGCAGCGTAAATAAAGCAAAGTGATTAACGGCAAGAGTTGAGGAGAGTTGAGAGTTATTGGATTTTAATTGAATTCAATGAGACCTCTCGTGTTTTCTTTCTCCTGGAAAACTTGTTGTTTTCTTCGTGTTGTGTTGCGTTATCCTCTTTTTCCTAAAGAGGAGGAGGGAGATGCCAAGTGCCAACTGGTTTATTTGCTTCACTGCCTTTCTCCACCTAATGTACTCTCAATGTATTCAACTTTTTCACATTGCTCTTATGCACTCACTGAGTGTGGATGAATGCCCGATTTCGATATCAAATCCCAGAGGAATATCCTAACCTCTGTATAAAAACCTTCTATTTTGGAGACTACAATAATGTGATGGAAAATAAGCCAAATTTTACTCCGAGTTCCACTCCCTTCACAAGTATTTCGTGAATGGTGTCATTTCAGCTAGAAATTACGGCTAGATCCAAGTTTCTCATTTATATTCACAATAGTAGATAATTATTAGAGTTTCCTTATTCTGATTATAGGTTTGATTCTAAAGATGCCAGGGAAGTTAATGAATTGGGTTTGAGCTAGTTTTAACGGTCCGTTGAGACAGGTAATTTTAATTGGATTTAGAACTTGGAACGATGCTGAGCTTAGCGACTATAAAATATCTTGATGATGTAACTCGAAGCAATGACGTGATAGGTAGAAACAGCGTCTCTTACCAAAAGAAATAAGTCATGCGTACGATTGTAATTTTTACAACACATGTCCACGTATTTCAATTACATTGCAAACTTATCAATGTACCAAGTAGCCTTCAATTTATCCATCTGTCTCCTTTCTGATTATATCCTATTGACTCACGACCTACAGTGTCACATAAAAGAGAAAGTGTGACCTCCTGCAGAGCCTCCTACTGACACGAAATATCTCAAAAAAAACTCTAAACTTTACCCATGTATACTAGTGAAGAAAAGATTGTATGGTATAGGACTGTGATAGTATGATCAGTGTGTCACTTCAATCTCAACAAAAATATCCATCAGTCTATCTCTCCCTTCATCGAACTGGATTCATTGTCAATGTGCGGAAGTAAGTTTAGTAAACTGGAAGCAGACATTCACTTTCTGAATGAAATGAATGTCTTCTCTTACCGTTTGGAATACTCCGTTATTTTCTCCTTTAGTGACATTTATTCCTCTGCTATCTCTTCCATGAAATAAGAGTGCAAAAAAAACTTTCCAAAAAAATACTTCAATAGTAAGCTTTCCATGAAAGTTATATTATTCCGACAAAAATATTTGGGGATTTGAGAAGAAAATATGTGATTCAAAGGGAATCCTTCGATGAAAAGGATTTTTTTATTCAGAAAGGAAAAAGTTTGTTTGAATAAACTTGATAAAAAGGATTTTTTTTGGACTTTTGCTGATGCAACGGTGAAGAGAAAACAGCCACGAGAGTTAATGGAATATTCCGAAAAATAACATTCCATCCGTCCTTCTCCTGTCGATACGAAACGAAACGTTTGACTTTGGTCACATTCATTACATTTTATTTGCAATCTCGCACATACCATAAGTCATCCGTAATGGTCTCTTTATTTCTCTGTTTGACTACGTCGTCATCTTCTCCGTCGCGGAGGAAAAGTCAGGAATCTCAACACGTATCATTATTATCCCATCTGCGGTGGCAACGACTTGTGGTAGGAAAATTGAATGTAAGTTTTTTCACTTCTCTTGAGCTTGAGCCCGCTGACTGTGTAAAATTTAATGAAATATAAAAATGCAAGGAAACGAGATAATGAGAGAATGATGGTAATAAAAATTAATGCAATGAATGCACATCTAGATGCGTTATGTGATAGAGAGCATTAATAATCACTGTAATTATCAGTCCATTAATTATATTTCCTCTCTCACACGACGAATAAGCTTCTCTAATGTTGTGTTGTGGGTTTAGCTGGCTTTGCAAAGGGGAAAATTTATGTGGTTATATATACTCGTGTGTGTGTGCTATTGCTTTACACTATTAAGGGGAGAAAAGAAATACAAGGAAAAGGAGGATTTTCCGAAGCGTTGGTGATGCCACTATGGCCGATGTAGTGAAGGGAAAACAACATTAATTTCATGGGTGGGTGTTCCTCTTCTGTCTCTTTTTTGGTTTTTGGCTTGATAATTTGTGATGTGCAAGGAGGCTGCACACGTTCCACATCATATTGTTTTCGTCATCATCAAGGATTATTTCGATGTTATTGCTTTTCATTCCCTTTTGTTTTTAGAAAAGTATGCATAAGCCTACGTGTATGGAATATATAGGGTTGTCGGGTTTTCTGGGAAAGATTAAGTTTTGACTTTTCGGGGCTGATAAATGAGCAAGTAAATGAATGAAAGTTGGAGAAAAATGAAAAGGGTTGATTATTATGATTATCATGGATGATCAGATGAATGTGAGTTATGCGAAAAGACAAAAAATATGAGGAATGGAAAGAGGAGGCAAGTTGGATGCTGCATATTTTACGGTTTATTTGGTGCCTTCAACTTTACCAGAGTTCAATGGTGACAGCACCGGTGCTCCTTTCCTCGCTGGGTCATGAATATGAACATCAATCTTACCAAGTAATGACTCAAGTGACAAGTGGCACTGTCGTGTCATATGAAGTAAAACTGTATGACGATGATGGGGATGTATGAGGTGGTAGAAAGAGGATAGTTTGTAAATATGCGTGAACTCCTGCACCACGCAGCTCCCTAAGGAAATGTATAGTTTTTATATGCAATATGATGGGGATGTATGAGGTGGTAGAAAGAGGATAGTTTGTAAATATGCGTGAACTCCTGCACCACGCAGCTCCCTAAGGAAATGTATAGTTTTTATATACAATATTTTAGCACTCCAACCAGTTTCCTTAATTTTTTTGGTAAGGAAGGATTCCCTTATCAGGAAAGTGCAACCGGTATTTCCTTCCTGAAGCACAAAGTTCTCCTTGGTGGCAATTTTCTTTGAGGAAAAATATTTCCAATAATGTATGCAAATTTCTCTCTTGATTTCTTCATTCCATTGAATAAAGCTGTTGAATAGGAGCATTCATTTTTATCGTTAAAATCCACTCTAGCCATTACTTTATTATTCAAAAGTCGCGAAGATGCATTAATTGAGTGATAATAAAAATTCTCAAAGTTCCTCCGTCACACGCATATTTATTCCCCATGGCTGACTTTGTTCTTGAATAAGTCACGCGCCAAATGTCTACAAGTTATACGCACCAAAATTAATGAATAGTTGAGAATTTCCAAGCATCCATTTTTCTCTCCTCTAATGCACCATGACTTTTAGCTTGTTTGTATCTGAAATAAGCCGTAACCCTTTGGGTGGATGATTGTTGATGAAGGATTAAATAATAATACCCTGTGCACATTCTTCTCGTAATATTTCTTGCTCACAATTTATGACAAACAGGATAAAGGATAAAAGCCAGGGTTATAAGATGTCTCGTTAATAACACACGTTCCGTGTCCTTGCTCAGTTTTTATATTTAGCTTAAAGCTCTTTGCCACCGTACGCATTATTTGTTAGATTTGGCATTGACAGTGAAAATTATTTTCCTATATATTTTTTTCTACATATTATACAAAAGGCTCTCACAAACTACCATAATGTCTTTTCCCATCTTTTCAGCGAAAAATGGTTGGTATGTGTGGCAGAAGGCGGGGGGCAGGCGGGAGTGAGTGACTCGAGTTAAGTATAATCATTGATCATATAAGTCTCCCAGTAGTTTTTTTATAGCAGAGCTTATTATTTCATAAGGGTAAATAATGGGCTCTTTCCGTCTTTTGGCAGTCGTCTGGAGGTGGATAGATAGGTGGAGAAAAAAGTGGAGATTAGAGCCAAGCCTGGTGCTCTTTCATTGCTTCTCTCTTCAAAGTATTTCTTGAGAAAAAACCTTTAAGTCAATTTCTGTCTTACCTTCCAATATGAAATGCACAGTGGAATGATATCAATGCACAAAAAAAGTCGAGGAGTTAAGCCTGAGAAATGAAATGCGGATGACAACTGGAAGGCACCTTGTTGATATCTCCCTCTGGAAAAAAAGGGGAAAATAGAGAAAAAGGGAAAGGAGCACAACACGAAGCACAATGTGCTTTGTTACTGTCACTATTTTTTACTAGCTCATAAAATCCATCTACAATATGTGGATGTGCTGCTATAAAAAAAGTGGCATGTATACAGTGCCACATTTTTTCTCGGTTTTTGAGTCCTCTCTACTTTTCTTGAATGTTGAATTTTTATCCTTTTGCCCGCTCAAAGGAAGAACAAAATGTGGAGATAAAAAATCATACGTATGTAGCAAGGAAAAAGTCGAGAGATGACATGCTGTCGTAGTTTTTTTTCGACCTCTTTTTTTAGCTTTGTTATTATCATTTGAGTGTGGAATGGGATGAGTAAACTGAAAAATATAAGTTTTTGAGCATTTAAGCTGTTTTGTGTCGTCATGTATATCAGAGGGAATTGAAAGGAGCAGTCGTACAAAAAGGTGATTGCAGTTATTTACATGTATCCTTCCTGTTGACTTGACTTTTGCTGGGGAAAAGTTGCAATAAGTAATACAAATATGAATTGGGGTGTAGCAAGGAGACTATGTATGGGAAATAGCTTCATAAAAGGGATCATTCGTGAATAATGTATTTTTAAGAGGGGTCCAAGTTGCATTTTGTCCTTTGAGAGAATCCTATGCTATGCTATTTGAGAATGAGTCCTGGAAAGTTTCCACATTTGTGAATACTAATGGGTTGGGATATGTGGAGATGTGCGATATGAAATGGGATTTGAACCATTTTTTTGAGCCCATGTGGTGTTTATCAGTTTTATGTGACTCTAGCATTTTATTTTCTTGTCTTGAAATGTCAACCTTTCTCCGAGTTTTTACTACTCTCATTTACTACATTTTCTCCCCTTTTTTGACTTTGTTCTGTTTTACTTGTATAAAAGGAGTGTTGGTACCGTAAGGGATGACAGTTGAGCTTAACATTGGAAATCATTTTGCTCAATAAAATTTGTCGTGAGGGTTGACAAACAAATTTTTGTAATGAGTCCTATGACAGGTTTATTAGTTTTACAAACTTAAATACAACTGGATCGTTTAGAAAGGGATAAAAGGTAAAGAAAGTTGTTTTTCACGTTTATAAATTGTGTTGTATTTTTTTGAAGTTCCCTTCCGTTGTCTCACTAGGAGGCATCTGTATTTGCCGGATATTTGCAAAAGATGAGCTCATTGAGAGTAAAAACAGCTGCAAAACTCTTTTTTGACTGATTAACGATCCAAATGTATTCCGTTGATGAGATTAGGCTAAGCCACGGAGATCGTAAAACGAGACAGACGATCTAATAAACTCACGTGTTTTCACCAAGTTGAATATTCATGCGGATGGGGAGCCAATCAGGGGAAGTTTTTACGTTGATGGAATTCGCCAATAGAGTTTTTCATAACTTCCGCATAAACTTTTCCAGATTCATTAGAAGCTTTTGTAAAGTTTACAGCGTGACAGGAAAGGAAGTATTTTTGTGTCGCGTCATAATATGGAAGTTGACATTAACGAGCAGAGACTGTAAGGATGTCGTAGATTTTTAGCTAATTAACTTACAGTTGTTTTCCGATGGGATGTTTTTAAAACAAAATCAAATCCCTCATATTTCGTAATTTTGAAGTCAGGAGGTGTATGTATGCTAAGCATCAAAACAACAACTTGCGAAAATTTAATCAACTGATTAGCCTCTAAAAATGTTTTACGAACTATTTGAGAAGATTTTAATTTAAATTGGATTTAGATACGGGATCTTTATGCTGGTTTGAGCATTTTATGTTAATTTTATGAAATCATTAAAAAAAGTAGGGTGAATGTTAAAGAGTAAAACTTGAGACTGTGTGAGTTATGATGTGAAGTTTCGGGTAAAAGGAAATTCAGGTATTCTGTCCTATGTTGGATATTCATTGCTTGCAAAGTTGTATTGTAAGCGGTATATTAAAAGTCATACATTCACCCAAAAACGTAAAAGCGATGTTTGACTGACTTTACTACAAATACAATATACAATGCTTTTGTTGCGCTGAAGACCTGTTTCAGTTTTATGTTACTCCTAGTCAGGTATCCAAAAATGACCTATAATATCAATCTTTTATTAAGTCTTGCACAAAAATTGGAAGGGCGCTTAATATATAAAATTCATTGATTTTGGTGTATTTTCGCTATACTTTTGAGATTGGCGATTGCCTAATTCTTTTTCGAACCCCAAAACAGTAATTAGGGTGCATATATACCTCCATGATTTTAGCATTCAAAGTAGAAGCTAATATTTTTAAAGGACTGGCGGTGTATAAAATTATAGGGTTATCAAAGTGCAAAAAAATGAACCGGAAGAAACAAACACTTTTATTTTACGACCTATCTTTACGAGAATCATCTCAAAGTATCAACATGCGCTGGCTACTAAGTACTATAGCACTACAGCTATTGTTCCAGCTCCAATGAGATTTCCACTCCTGGATAAGTTTGTGTTTACAGCATCAATCTATGTACGGAATAATGATGAGCGGAAGTCAGTATAACAATCACGGTTTTATTACAAAAGGACCCTCTCCAACATCATGATTATGTCCCTTACGCAGTATTCCCAACCATAAAAATTACGCAAATCTCTTGGGAAGCTGGCGTCTATCTCTCTTGGACATGAGTACCGAAATGTTTTTATTTCTTTACCTGTATTCTTCCTCCGTACAACAAACACAGGTTCGGACATACCTTTTAAATAGATTGGGAAACTATACTCGAACATCTACCTTGGTAAAATGTTATATCATGTTCATGCTCAGAATTCTAAGGAAATTCCCTCCACAACTTTAGACTGGGAATGACTACTTGAATATTAAACAACTGGTAACATGAGGACGCATCATTAATCCAGTTTAAAGCCAGAGTCGGACAGCCTACATGCATCTTAATGAACAAATATTGCAAAACTTTGCTAATCCCAACGTCTTTTGTTTGGAACTTCATCTCTCATTTTCTTACAAGGAAGGAATAAACTTAGGGTGAGAATTAAACTATGTTGTGATGATTAGCGGTGTTCCTTTCATTTATAACCGGATTAGATAATTTTTTCCCTGTAAAGGATTTAAAATAGTCAACCTAAACATCGTTAACAACAAGCATACAATAAAATTGAGTTAGCTATCGTTCGGAAAAGTTTCGGTATTCTTAATTTGGCTAGAAATCATGAAACCATCACATTTGCAAGCTTTACATGCTATATAATAATTTAGCTCTGGTTTTTGTGACGAATGATGATGAGAGATGAGCTCATCATCTTTGCATCACACAACAAAAAACGGATTGGAACCATCTGTATTTATAAGAGACTATATTTTATGATATGAGTACATATTGCATTAGCTAATGACTGCACGAGCCATGTGCACAAAAAATGTATTGTTGTGTAATTGTGTACATATTTATGTGAAAGGGTGTCTGGAAATACTAAATGCTGTATTAGACAGGTATAAAACCAAGGACTTTTCCAGCAGTAAAAATGCATTAGGAAGAAACCCACATTATTGTACATACTCGTTCATACTTTTTGTTATGATTCCATTAACCACGCAAACATCATCACATCCCCATCAATGATAACACAAATGATGTTAGTGTTTATGCATGGAAACAATGGTACATCTGTACACAACATTAGCTTGTAAAAAAACAATTCTGTGAAAATCCTTGCATTTCTGATAAACCTGGTTGGTTAGTGTACGACCTACAAGATTACGTGTGGGCTGGAAGACTTTCAATGTGAAATTTCTTTGTACTCTATATATATCCATCATGGGATAAATATTCATGGAACACTTGGATAATTCAGTTTAACATGATGGGATGTGGTAATACGAGTTAGTCATGAAACGTAGGTATTGAATATATATGCATTTTTATGCATGCAGTCATCCCATTAAATGGTCCCAAAAGTTTAAATACAGCTTCACGTATATTTTTTTTTACATGGAGTAGTATTAAAATCATGTTGTACTTCAATGATGACTTTTTTCTTAATGATTTTTTAATACCTTGCATTTGCTAGTTATGGTATTGAAGGTGTTCCTTCATATCCACATGGAGTGAGCATGTTTCCTGTTATTTAGAATGGAAAGGTCTTCTTCCAGTCAAAGTTGTTTTTAGATTTTGGAATAACCTCTCA
Source organism: Sinodicranocentrus sp. ZH6 (assembly GCA_027743935.1). Lineage (NCBI taxonomy): Eukaryota > Metazoa > Arthropoda > Collembola > Entomobryomorpha > Entomobryidae > Sinodicranocentrus > Sinodicranocentrus sp. ZH6. The sequence goes on along the minus strand of JAHZNA010000896.1, from coordinate 16,065 downwards.
TTTTAATCTTGTTTGAATCGAATGCATTGGATTTGGACTTGTAACATTATCAGTGTTTTTATCAATCATCAGTACACACCAGGAAAGTGAGAGTTTGACCTTTTTATTTATTTGAAGCAAACACTTTTTAGTATTGACACTTGGCCTGGGGAACATTTTACGTGTTACATTATCCTACATAACTGCTCAGCTATACTGTTTGTCATTGACAAAATAAAAATGGTTATGAAGCCAACAACAATGCCAACTATTCAGGGCAGAGAATTTCGAGTATTGTAACTTTTGAAAAAGTGCTTAAGTTTCAATAGTGAACGTGGCGAAATATTTCTGTACAGTAAGCAATCTCCAATGTCAGAGTATGTGTTGTATGACAGGATGCAATTTTGAGTGGCACGAGAAGGGAAAGAACGAACTCTTTTAATCTGTCGCAATGTACGTACATTCCCAAATCCATTATATTAGCAAAGCACAAGCATAGTAATTGACCAAACGTCACGGCTAAATCTACCGTCATTACTTATTATACCCAAGCTTATTATTCTAATTCCGTGACGGTGATATGCTGTGAGCAGTAATAAAACATAAACAAAGAATCGAATGTTCAGATTCTAGGTACGTGTTAGCATATATGACTTACTGGATGGTTGGAATATGCATTAACTTTGATACACTTTGTGACATGGAAAATGTAACTACGCGTTTCCTTTTTCTTTTGTTTGCCTAGTCACGATCAGATCACGATGACTGTTAGAGAACTATGAACTTTAGAATGTGTATTAGGCACTACTGTGTTATTTGTCATTTTGTGCTGTGCGAAGTAAAATCGGATTCGTGGATTATTTCCAAATGCATTCTTGTAGTGTTCAGTAGGTAGTGTTCTCATTAAATATTATTTTAAAACAATTTTTTGTCCTATGGTCAAATACCTTTAAACACGAAGGTTCAAACTCCGCAGTTTGAATTTTGTTTTTCAAAAATCTTCCATGAAAGCCAAACATAATACAAAGGACAGAAAGAGATTATTCATTAAATAATTCTTGTGAACCTATTTTTATGAAATTGTATTACTCTTATTCAACTTTCTCAAGATAAAGAGTAATCTTTCGGAAGACGCAGTTGTCTACTTAATAAAAATAATTACATCACCCGACAGGAACAAAGTGCAGGGGAGATTAATTGCTACGTTGTTTTCATTCAGCAGTTTTTTTTATCTTGGTCATTAATTTTTCGCAAATTTGATAAACTATATCTACTCCTCATATTCTAAATGTTTAACTTGCCCAGTGCAGAGTGCACAAAGCTGAGTAAGTGAGATGTGCCCACCCAACCTAATAAAAATTTAAATAGTCCAGTTTTTTCGCTATAAATTATACGCTCTGCTCTGCTGTTGACGTTTACAAATATTGAGTTAACACAACATCGTGTAGTGTTTGACAAGTGATATTATCACATCTGGAGCACAGCTGTATGCATAGCTGTACTTTTCCCATGGCAAAAGTGGACCCAAAAGTGACATTTATTCCAGTTGCAATTTATACTGCACATTTTTCTGTTTCCATCTTACAAGGAAATAATGTCACGAGGGATAATTGACACTATTCAATTCATGCGATCGTTCCAATGAGCAAACTAAACGTTTTCTTGTTTCTTTTTCGCCAGTTGTGATCTGTTGTGGGGATGTGTGTTGTCACATTAAATAAATTATCCTTGTACCACGGGACCCCTTTTTCCCATCGTCACAACTCGCCAACAGAGGATATTTCTCGTATAAATCCTGATAAAACACTGGAATCACTTATTTCCAGCCACTACAAGCCCCCTTTTTCTAGAATGTGAGGGAACGGAAGATAAAAAAAATCGTGCAGTGTGTGTGTGTGGTTTGTGCAAATCACCAGAATCTTGACAGATTTCTTAGAATCCTATCATGTACCCTAGTACCCATGGAGTATTACTGGTTCAACCTAATTTATGCCTTTGTTTATTAGTTGCTAGTGGGCTAAGCTCTAAATGCGGAATAAAACTAGGCTCGTAATACAACCCCTACAATAACAGTTCTTTGTTTGGGCGAGAAAAAACAAAAAAAAGTGTGTCGCATTAACATGGATTAACTTTATAGTACAAGGATGGAGAAACTTTATCCTGTGAGCTCTGTATTTGCTTTTATTATTCTCCAGGAATTTCCTCTCTATTTCCAACATGCATAATATGTGGATACACACAAACACACCTTCTTATAAATAAAGGAAAAACCGAGAAACTTCATCTTGTTCCGTTTCAATGATCATTGCATTAGCAGCTCCAAAAACCCGTGTGGTCCACTGACTTGTCGGTACTTGTGCTACAAAAGTTTCCAGAGTGTCTCTCGCTCTCTGTGTCTTGTGTGCTTTTTCCTGGCTCTTTAATGAATTCTGTTTCGACTGTTTCGTGTTTACTGTGCGTTCGTTTGTCATGTCATGTTAGGTTGCGGCAGGAAAGAAAAAATACATAAAAAGGAAATAACATCTATAGGTCTATACCCGACTTGTGTTTGATTACCGAGATCCTCCTATGCACCTCCTTGATTCTCATTCTCACGTCTTGAATCTAAAAAGGAGTTGGATTTTTTTTTGCGAAAAGACAAAAAAAACAGTCAAGTGAACACTCTCCCTTCTTTTGGCTTCCACTGCACGGCTTTTTTGTAGAAAAGGGGAAAGAAAGAAAACATTGTTTGTGTTGCGTAATGTTTATTGCCTTAAATGAGCAAACAAGGTGGAAGGAAGGAAAGGGAAAAGCAAACGACTACTGGAACAAGCCACTAATGTCTTGATTGACAAAGTTGCCAACGTATTTCATTCCATGACTAGTGTAGAAATTACCAAAGCTGACTAGAAGGGTTGAGCTGTGAGTTTGTATAAAAACACAAACATAAATAGTGGATGACGCCTTCCATTCCTGTAAAGACGAGGATGAGTTTAAAAATGTCGTCGATTGAATGCACTTTTTTATGTTGGAAAGCGCAACTGAACAAATAAACGTGTGTCTGTTTTTTGTCCATTATCTCGCCATATTGCGGCGGAAATTGCTCTTTGCTTGTGGGTTACAGGATTTGAGTCAAGTGTGCAATGTGTAATAATTAATGCGGCTTTTTTAAAACGTGTGTGTTTATATGAGTTCTGCTATTATAAGTGATCCTTGTCATGTGAATTTTGCTGGAAATTTACGAGACCCTTTTTTATATATTTTTTGCCCATGTCTCTGCCCAATACCACTTTATGAATGAGAAGGACTTTATGAATGTGTCGTCTTAAGTTTTTTTTCGATGATTTTGTTGCCAAAAAATCACCAAGCTTAATTTTTGTTGACTGAATGAACAAGCTTCTGTGTGGCATGATGATGATGTGATGCGATAAAAAATCCAGAGATTTATGACCCCCTCGAAAAAACCATCCTTTCTACAAAATGATTCATGTTTGCGTATAAAAAGCCAAATTACACCATACCTTTCCTGTAGACAATGGAAGGTTCAAAGGAAAAGGGAGAAGATGCTAATGACATTGTGGGTAGCGGAGATACTGGTGAGGAGGTGATGAGCAAAATGTCAAAAAGGAAACTATCATTTTTCCAGATTATAAAGGAGATCCGTGATTCCATGTCTCAGCGACATGGCTCTTCTCGAGATGGACCCTCCTCAGTATTTTACGTGCCGAATGACGATGAGCCTGGAGAAGGGGATGGTGAAGGTGAGAGAGAAGGTTACACTCCAAACACGGCATTGTTCCGCTTGGACTCTTCATCCTCACTAAAAATCCCTCACGCTTATGAAAACATTGGGACAAGTAGTGGTAGTGAGTTTGGGAATAATGGGACCCTGGAAAAACCAAGTCGGTCTAGTGGCAGGAACAAATTCGGCTTTGGCTCCGTTGGGAATCTTGGAGAAAGTTGTGAAGACGGGGATCAAAGTCACGCTCCTTGTTCTGGGAGCGGAGCCAAAGTCAAGTCAGCGAGGAGGAGAGGGACGGCTAGTGAGCAAAATTTAAATGATGGCTTTAACTTAGATGTTGAAGATGGAGAACGAGCAAGTCTTGGGGAGGGAGACAATGAGTCGGAAAATGAGAATGAATTTGGACCCCAATCATTATTCATTACGAGGAATAGTAGAGGCAGCTATAATTTTCCGAGTGGGAAGGAGCAGCCAAGAAGAAACAGGGTCGATGGAGGACCACACCTTGACAGAAGAATTATTGGTGCTTCTTCCACTGGATCGTCTTCCAGCAGGGGTACAAGTAGTAATGGCGGAGCTGTTATTAGCGGTCAAGAAATAAGTGGCGGTGGTGGTGGCAATGGTACAAATAATGGTTGGCAGCTTGATGGAAATAGTGTGGTTGCACACACATCTGGTGATACCGGTGCGCATAGGTCGAGCTACGGGAGTACAGCGAGTCGTGCCAGCACCAGCTCAGAGTCCTTTTCCGAAATTTTTGCGAGGAATTTGAAGAGAACTTTTAAATCCAATCAGGCTAAGGCCAAGGTAATGAACAATGACAACTTTTCCAAATTTATATGTGTTTCGTGATGTCTTGCAAGAAAATCCTTCCAAACGTTGCAGAGGAGGATGTATCGCCAGCCTTTGTGTGTTTTATAAGTTTTGCTTCTTTATACAATTTATTTACGCTTTTGAAAAACAACCAATGTTTGCTTGAGTCTATCAAATTGATGATGCCAATGGCAAGCCTTGAGTATTAAATTGTAATTTAAAGGATATTGACATCTGGGTGCATACTGATGTAGGTTTTTTATGAGAATTTAGCCATGATTCCGTTTTCTTCTTTGTTTACTCTGCTTTTGTTTATGATATTCCCCGAATCGTGTAATTACACTGGCATATATAATTATACAGAAAAACATCTATGAATGGCAATCCACATGAGGAGATGAAGATTTCCCTCTCCTAATGGAAATTTAAGTGTTTGCAATTCACAACCTCCAAATGACTAGACTTTTGCATCCGTATATTTTCCAAGCACATCGATTTGTTTGTCCTTCCATTAGCAGAGTTTAATGATCTTTTGGCAGAAATGAGCAGAAGCATAGTCTGAAGAGGAGGACCGGAAGTGTAATTTTTCTATGCATTGACTGGCCTGCTCACATAATAAAATTATTATCATGGGAATTACACTTCTTTTTAATTAGGGGCCATCACAAAAAGCATGAGCAACACTCATGAACATGAATAACTCTTCGTTTATCACGTTTGCCTTGCCAAATGCAGGCTTCAATTTAAAAAAGAAATATATGTGCAAAGACACGCATTATTTTATCCAGCTCTCATGCGATGAAATATATTACAAAGAATTTATTAATCGACATGGGATTCTCTGAAAGTTGACTCTTTTTACAAGTTTACATGCAAATACTCTTAAATTTTGCAGAACATAAACACAATAAAAAACAAAATGTCTGACTCTGACATTCCCAAGGATAGGATAAAATCCTTTCAGCTTTTTTCATCTCGTAATGTTCTCTTCTATTCCATTAGATAGTGTGTTCCATTTTCCTGAATAAATTAACAAACAGTCCTCGTTGAGTTTAATACTCACATTATGCGTTGCTATCAAATCCTTATAAATATTTCCTATATGAAAGTTAGAACTTACAGAAGAAAAGACAGCTTTTCCACTCGACATGCTAAAACATGCTTAATGAATGCATCAAAAGAAGCAGCAGTATAGTAGGTAAAAAACTAAAAACTCAAGCACAATGAGAATATATATAAGAAATTCAGTTAAGTTATAAAACTATGGCTGTTATGCTGACCACCTAAAATATTCTTGGTGGCATTCAACATCTTATATATGTCTCTGTCTTGAAACTTGCTCGCGAATGATGAAAACGTCGGGAAAATGTTTCTATGATGTATTAGGATTACTCAGGCTAGGCCACTCTCTCAGAAAATGTGGAAGTTTTTATGTTGCACAAAAGCAAAACGGATTTTTGTCGACAGGGCAAAAATGAAATAATGCTTTGAAGACGAAAAAAATAATGCCGATAAAAGAATGGCGTTTAAAAAGGAGAAGAAATATGGAGGAGCTCTTCACGTCGGCAATTGTGAACTTGTTTTGGTGATAAGGAAAAGAGTTCTTTTTTTGCAGGAGTAACCCTTGAGTATCGAATATATATAAGCTGGAAAAACCACTCCAGTTGTACATGTTTTTTCTGCTGACTCTCGCAATTGATATGGAGTAAAGTGAAGTTGTACATGAGCACAGTTTTTTGTTTCGTGGAATGACGGATGGAGTTGATAAAAGGGAATATAATGGAGAAAATAAAGGATTGTGTTGAATATTGAATGAAATGCATTTTGACTTGGATTTCGGTAAACTTTCAAGTTTTCCTTGGTTTGGCAAGCTATTTTGAATGATTTTGAGAGGAAAGTAAAGTGCTTGGGATGGTTTTCGTTTTGGCGGTGTTCTCTTGTGGTTTTTGTATAGGAGGCGAGTACCCTGTACCATTCAAGCAATTTATGTAGAGCATTTAAAACATTTTTTTAAAAGACATTCCGATCCATTTACCAACTGGTTAGATGGGCTAACTAATGAACGGTGAGGGATGCCAATGTGGTTACGTAAAGTTGCATAAGTATCCCTAATGGAAAGTGTCGGTTGATGTATTATATAGGAAAAGTTGACGTGCAATGAGTTTGCTACATATATGCTAAAGTTGGCGTTTTCAAAAGAATTTTTGGTCTTTTGGCAAAAAACCAATAGGAGGATAAAATGTGGTTTGGGATGATGATGAAGAAGAGATGAAATGACATTGACATCGCTCTCCAAGAATCACGGAATATTTTGTGGTTAAGTTACGGTTTCAATGTTAATATACGCATGCCATCATGCTCTTAAAGTTTGTTAGCCTTGTCACTCCAGGCTTCACAGAGGAAGAGATGAAATATGAAGGTAATTTGGAAAGCTGTGGATGTGCTAATGCGTGATGTCAGGGGGGTACGTGACTTCATTTGATTTTAGGTGGCAAATTCGCTGCGCGTGGAAAATTGACATTTTAGTATACAGAGAGGTTTGGTTCACTTGTAATATCTTTTAGAATTCATGTAAAGTAAGGTATTTAGGAACTTACTGAAAGATATTGCAGTAACGACGTTTGCAAGGATAGAAGTTGTTTCCTGTGAATTTGACTTCGAGATGTTGGTAAAAAATTAATTCACTTTGAACATCAAAATCTGGCCTTGCTCTGTTTCCAATAAAAGTACTGTTGTGAGTTTTGATTTGATACTTGTGATTCACTAGTAGTATATCAGTCTATCTTTGTCACTTTGAGTATTGTCTTTACGTCGTCACATTTTATTCCCCGTTTATAAAATGTGTTCATTGAAATAGATACACAAAACAACTTCAAGAAGTTAAATTGTAAATGTCGTTCCGAAATGTTTAGATTGTAAATAATAATAATTTAAGCAATAAATTAAGCTACAATTTCCTCTCAATTTTAATTTACCAGTTTTTAAAAAGGATCGGAAAAATGTTGTTTCCGAGCATTGTCGCAGACAACCCCTTTCAAAGTCGAGGTTGGATGAGATTCCTGCATAAAACGTATTGAACATTTTCAAGCTAGTTTAGGAAGTACAGTGAGAGTGCTAGTTTTTTTCGAATGTATGCAAATCTAAAACAATAGGAGAAAAAGCATTATGTCGGTTTTTCCTTTGCAAGGATTAATTACACATACAACATATCATTTTTTCCTTTCACTAAAATAATCTTCTTAAAAAGTATTCAGTATCATATGTGTTATAATGCTTAATTGTAGTGCAACATACTTTTGAGAAAGATATATTAATGTGTTCCAATGCAGTGTACAACTATTTCCTATGTTGTCTCGGTGCATTCTCATTTTTATGCGTTTCTGCCCTCTTGACATTCGATTGGAGTTGCAATATCATCTCATCTCATCATTTCCTTCCCAACTCTTGCCCAACTCAGCAAGATGAATAGGGAATGTAGAACATAATATTTCTAAAGAGTTTCCGTCGTCATTTGAATACAAAGTATAATAGTGCGTGTGGAGGAGTTGTGTAACCGAAAAGTGGATCTTTCATCCACCTCATCATAATCATCTCTCTCACCTCTTGAAAAAGTAGTGGAGAACGAGGAAGGAACAACTTTTAGAAAAACTTTTTCTCCTATCTATTCTCTCTCTAGAAGAGTCAACCTTTGCGTGCCGCCGCAGTACACAACTTGCAAAGTTTGCTTTCGGTTTTGATATCATTCTGCATTTTTTTTCTCAAGAGGCTCGTGGTCCACGAAACACGCACACTGTCGACATTAATGCAGTCATCATATTCATCATATTTTTTGTCTTGCTTTCTACAACAAAATCCCCTTTAGTGATATGATACGACAAAATGATATACTATAGCTTTCCGCTACAGTGTTACGCAGTGATCTGGCTACAATTCTTTTCTTCTGGAAATTACATCAGACTCTTGTCTAGCTTGCTTGTTTTTCTCCGCTGACTATGCGTTTTCACGGAGAAAGTCCTCTCTGTAATATATCCGTATAATCCAAAAGAATGTGGCAACATCAGAGGAGAATCAGGGCTCAGCTTTAAATAACGTAAAACCTAAATTAATTTCTATCAGCATTTTTCTTCTAAAATTTTAATTTACAAATTAAATCCCAGAAACTTTTTCTTCTGGAAATTACATCAGACTCTTGTCTAGCTTGCTTGTTTTTCTCCGCTGACTATGCGTTTTCACGGAGAAAGTCATCTCTGTAATATATCCGTATAATCCAAAAGAATGTGGCAACATCAGAGAGGAATCAGGGCTCAGCTTTAAATAACGTAAAACCTAAATTAATTTCTATCAGCATTTTTCTTTTAAAATTTTAATTTATAAATTAAATCCCAGAAACTAACCACGAAAATAATATATAATCCTACACGTAATTATCGACTGATCCCTTGAAACAACCTGGGCTTGTGAAGAGACTGAAGAGAGCCGTGATGATAATACAATGCTCTTGTTCTTTTCTTTATAATTTTTAAGCTGTTTCAAGTGCTCCCAACATTTTTTTTCTCTCTCTACCCCTTTCGGGTTCACGGTCGGTCGCGGTTTGTTAGTTATACAATTTTATAACCGTAAATGCAAGCACAAAAGAGAGGAGAGGATCATTCATAAATATGAAATCTTTTTTAAAAATTTATACCCTTTTTTACAACTTTTGAAAAAAAGATTGCTTCTACTTAAAATAAACCAAAAGCCTGGCAGCAGGGGATAGTCTGTGAACTATATTCATGAACAGTATCAAGGGCAAGTTAGGTCAAATGCATTACACAAGTGGATTTATATATTATATGTGCAGTCGTGGAGAAGAAGTGTGTGCACGTGTAGTTGACTAATGCCAAGCTTTGCTTACACATTTATGTGCGAGTGAAATGGAGCCTTATTCCTGATTAAATTTTTATTGTCCTTTACCAACAACCCTACCGAACCGTGTGTATAGCTTGTTGAGAGAGAGAGAGAGTTTTATAGTGTCCTTTTGTTCGTGTAGGCGCATACCCATAAACTTGCTTGTTTTCCTCTTGTCGGATTTTTATGTTTGTTTGTGGAAGAGAGATGAATGACGAAGAGATGCTTTATATATTTTTTCTCTCTTGCTACTGTATTTTCAAAAAAGATTCTCCGTGTATGGTAAAATGCCACGGGCAGGGGCACAATATGACGTGTGTGTTTGGATATATTTATGTGGAAATAAAGCGTGTCTCAGTAAATTAAATCTATTTTTGGCTTCGTCCATCCTATTTTATCTTGTCCTGGTTCCTTCACTCATGTTTGAGTAGGGATATTTGTGCAAAAGTCTTATCAAGAGAAAAATAATAACAGCTGCTATCCTTGCTGCAACTTGCTTTCGATTGGATTGGAAGGATTTTCATGTTTGGGATTATTATTGTTAACCCATCAGCCAGCCAGCCGTGGGCCTTTTCTGTTTTGATTAGAATTCAGTGTGTCGACACAATTTATGGAGCACTTGACACTAGGCCACGCGGTATCCTTGATAAATATGATATATTATTGAAAGGAAATTAATGTAACTTGGAGGATGGGAGAAGGGTAGTCTTTAAATAGCTATTTTTTGTTCCAATGTATATCTTTCGGATTTTGGGATTACATCTAGCTCTTCTGTACTTTATGGAATCATCTCATAAATCTGCAATCCAAATATATCAACATGTACATTTTAGTTTCTAGCTGATAAAAGTAGAAAAAGATTTATGAAAAAAATGTACATTTGATCAGATAAAGTTCTGCTTGGAAATGATCATGATTGGGCTGCTGCTGCAGCCGTCACTATATTTGTTTTGTTTCTTTAGGCAAAATCGTTTCAGGATCATTGATTGTGAAGGCAATACATAAACTCTGGGATTTTATAGGGATATGTGTTGACGTAATCTGAGATTCCTTCTAAACTCAGGGAAGTCTATCGGAAAACTTTTATTGTTTTGGTGTATCCTCTTTTTCGGAAGTTATTGTTTTGTCCACGAGAAGATTAAGCAAGGGAGATGAGCTAAGAGCACAAAGGCCTGATCTGTTTATGAAGCATAAGGAATTGGAAACATTTTCTAATACGAGCACATGTTGATATGAAAAGCTACTTTATCAAATTCATATATGGATTCAAGAGGTGAATAACTAAGGCGTAAACATATGCGTGCCATTGTTTACTAGCATCATCAGATCAGCTCAGTGTAAGCAACAGCAAACTATACTCTTGTTGAAACCTCCTTTGTTGGGTTTGTTCATCTGGTTGGATGATAAAGGCTGAAACTGTTGAAAGTAGATTTATATATTTGGGATTTATTGATTTTCCCTGGAATGAATTTGTGGAATAAAGGAAAATGTATTGTGCACTGCCGTCTGGGACTAGAGTTTCAATGGGTTTTATAAAGAGTCAAGCGGCTGGATCATTACCATTATCAAGAGCAGTTGCTCTTGTTCGATGAATGGTTATGTGTATCTGTTTTCAGTATAAATGCTCCTTTCAAAATTTGATGCTGAGATAATATCGTAGAGTGGTTCTTGTATGAAACGCACATGTATTTAGTACAAAGCACACATGCAGTTGGGATGAAGTTCCTGGTCTTGATATTTTATCAGATAGCGAATTCATATTCATCTCTTTTAGGTCCTTTGACAGTGGTGGGGAAATAAGGGTATGGCATATCCTGAGTGGGTATACAGTATACAATGAAAAGAGTAAGTTCAATAATAAGTGTGGGAGGCTGGGGTAGTGCTATATGTTCTCAACCACTTTTGTCTTGCATTCAACAAGGATTCCATTGTGTGGAAGGAAAGTGGGAGATCTAAGTTTACCGGTGAAACAAGAGACAAAATTTGCATATTCATAGGGCGCATGAACTGATTAGAAATATGTATTATCATGCGCATTCAATTTTAAGAACCTTTTTGAAGTTATCTTGCGAATTTGCGATGGCAAGGTAGAACGGCATTCGTGAATGATTTAAACTGTACCGGATTAACGTTGAGGAATTGTTGGGAATAGTTTGCGTTATTTAAAACTGTGATTGAAAGTTGTACATAAATATTATTAAGTGTGTAGGTAGCAATAATTTGAAGTTTTTTTCACGCATTAGATACTTGAACTTTGCCCACAGTACAAAAATAACAAAGCATTTTGCCCACTCATCCTCTTCGCCTTTTCCCTGCTCCAGTTTTCAAGTTTTCCAATGAACTTTCCAGAGACTCTTTGTTTTCTCTACATTCTATTATGAATCCATCTATAAACGCCTAAGCTAGCAGGATTCTCCAACTTTAAACAACAGTGCACTTCCATGCCTTTGATTCGTCTGGGATTTGTTCACGAGGTTTACTCATTTCGCCTCGAGACTGTTGTGTAAAAGGTACCAATGGGATTTCAGCGTGTCTTCTGCTGATGAAGTAATCGTAGTAGGGTTAGACCATGTAGTTGGTAGTGTTATATATCACAGAACCGAACGACTTGCTAAGATATATGCCCATTATGAAGAGGCAAGTATGACGAAGGGAAAAGCAGTAAAAGGGAAAGTTTTAATGGAACTAGGGACCTCTCTCAACCATTAGCCTGGATTCTATTCCCTCACCCTTTGTTCATTCCCTTTCTTAGCAATATATGGATTGTGATAGAGCGCAACAAGAGAGCGATTTAGTTTGCCCCAGTGTAATAATTGGTTTTGAACAGGGGATAGGTAATGAAAATAAGCTAGGACAAGGGATAAATGCAAATATATAGGTTCAAATCAAGTAAACATGACATCATTCCGAAAACTCATCACAAGAAATAATATTACCTTAAAGTGTATGCGTCAAAGTGGATCATGCCACCTAATGAGAGCAACAATACACTCAGAGTCGCGTAGTATTACTTAGAAAATGGAGACAAAAGCCGAAGCCGGCAAACAGTATACTAGTTTCTTTCTAGCGAGATGGAAAGTACAATGTAGTCACCTCTTATTATTATTATAGTAGGAAATTGTTGGGGAAACTGGATGCGATGTGGTGTTTCTGAACAATTTCCATACTTGGAAAAACAAAGGGCATAGGTCTCCTCTTTGCTGGTCTCCAGGTGAAGATTATAAAGCTAAATGAGTCAACAGTAAAGTTAAGTAAACAAAAAGGGGAGGCTTTTCCAAATATATGAGGAGTACACACGTTTATCTGGTGACTGTGGTAGTGTACACAATCTCTGGGATGGCTTGGGTAGCTTTGTATTCCTGGCGTCAAATAACAAGCACTCATCTTCATCATCGTAGTAGTCATCAGCTTCATCAGAGATTCGTAATTTGTAATTCCTGGGGATTCCGCATTCCCCACCAACCAGTTGGGTTATACCGCTGGAACAATGCTTTCCACGAAAAAAAAAGTTGGAAAGGGAGAGAAGACTAAAGGAAATAGGAATCACAAATTGAAATTAAAATTTAAATGCGGGAATTTGCATAGTTGGAATGGGACTGAAAGAAGTTACAAGAGAAATGAAAATCCTTGTGGTGGATGAGGGAAAACAAAGCTGGGAGTGAGGGAGAGATGTATACAAACCAAATGAGAAAGGACAATATGATGAATACGCACTAGAATTTCTTCGTTTGAAAAGAGAGTTTAGTTTAGAAAATTATAAAAATTATTTTTTTTGGAAAGTTAGTTCGGAAAGACTGGAAATCACACGCACAGGGGGAATATAAACGTGAACCGTGGAGAAAAATTATTATGAATTTATTAATATTTTCGAGAAACAAGGAGATTATACACCTTTTTACCATTTTCTACTATATTGCCTTCCATTCGTAATGTGATGAATATACTATCTATAGTTATATTCGAATTTTCTCAATTTGACAGATTTTATTTTGGCGTCCAACCTACCAGTATTTCAGCTAGTACATGAGTGTATGCATAGCCGTCAAACTTTCTTCAAGACAAACCTTTGAAAGTTAATGAAATATGGAAATGCAGTTTCCCATCGGCCTTTTCCTCAATTCACAAGATTTTGAATGTTAAGTAGCATTATCTCATCTAAAATACTCCACCAAAAGAAGGTACATGTGCGAGAAAACTAGGAATGATTCATCTTGAGCAATATTTCTCTGACTGGATGATTAAATGGGAAGACAAGCCTCTTTGATTTTAACTCAATTAAAGTAGCTGTCACTTTGGAATGTCGTAGCCTCTTTGTTCTCCCTCATTTTCTTTTTCCCCTTTGTGCCGACTAAAATATTCTAAAGTCAAGTGTCAGCAAGTAAAGCTCAAAGTCAACCTTTTTTGCTCTTCTCTTTCTGCATCCACGAGTTTAATGGATTGGAACGATTTTACGTGTGTAAACGCGTAATAGAGGAGGCAAAATGTCTCGAAGCAGTACACAAGGATGACTGTTCTGACAGTCTTTTCTACTTAATTCACAGCTTGACTCACCGCGCCTCCAAATGAGTCAGTGGTCTCTACTCGACTAATTACCTTATCCCATTATCACAACCCGACGTGACGACGTGCATTGCAGCTATAAAAAATCCATTCATATTTCCACTTTCTTACATAAACCTCCTCTTCTGTCATGATAATATAATATAACTAAAGAGGAAATGCAGCTCGATGCCTTCCTTACCCAAATCATCAACTATCCACAGGGTAGTTCCTTATACTGTTTTTTCCTTTTCTGATTCCTCACAATGATGGAGTGACACGAGAATAAAAATGACAAGTCTCAACAATAATTCCGACTCAATTGTACAATTAATTCGAAATGACATTTTATTGCGTGCATTAATTGATCTTAATCGATGGGGAGGTTTTTTTATGCTTCCCATTTTTTTTACCAAAGGAAAAGCGGCGGAAGTGGATGCACAACAGTAGTTTCATATGCTCCATCCTCCATCGATCATAACTTATTTACCCCCTATTATCCTTGCTAATCGGGGGATATAGATTTTTGTCATTGATACTCTATCACTACCTCACACACGGAATGACTTTTTATTGTTTTTGTTATTAACAAGGATTCTAATGAGCAGTCCCTCATGGTGCTTTGACATGTGATGGATTTCAGCTGTTTTACTGATATGACGATGCGATGAATGTTACACTGACTGGGTTAAGTCTTGTTTGGCTGATATAAAAGCTTTAAAATTGGATTATCATTATGCAAACAGATGAAACCCAAAGCTGAGCATGAGGGATTTTATATTACACAATAAAAAGTTTATATATAAAAAAGGTTTATTGCATGCATAACTAATGCGTAAAATAGGTAGGGATTGTAAGTCAGAGAGATAATTAAGCCAGCTTTGTGTAGATCCTCTTAGTTAATTCTTGAAGGATTTTTTTTGCATTTTACCAAAAATATAAAATAACACTGATGCAAAAGGAGATGCATAGTCAGTCAAGAGTAGCCATGCCATATTCTGCACTTGGTGCACTACTCGAGAGAGTCATGTCAAGGCGAGCAAAATTGTGCTTTAAGATGATGTCGACTTGAGAGAACATGATATACCTATGTATAAAAACATGTGTGTAGATTATACGCACGTTTGTTTAATATTGTGGAGACTCTTTGGTTGATAGACAAGATTTTCAACGATGATAATAATTTGTATACGAGGCTTTGTTGCATTTCATGTTGAGCATAAAACAGCCTTTCATGTTGTTTTGTAGCGTTTAACGAGGATTATCCAACTTGTTCAGAGAAATATATATCCTATCTCATCTACCTACTTTTACACGCGTGTACAAATTGGTATAGTATTGTCATGCTAATTCATGTGCACAGCCCATGTAGTTATAAAACCATTTAAGGAAATCTAAACATTTTTTTAACCAGAAAGTGTCTCTCTTTATGTCTTATTTTTATGTTTATCAGCAAATTAGGCATGCCTCAAGGAATCAAATCACTTGAACAGAGATCATACAAAAAAAGGTTTACAGAGTTGTTATTTTCTTATGTAAAAAGCAAAACACACGTAGATTGCTTGAAGGTATGCTATTATCTCCGGATGGGATTTACACTGGAAGTATAAAAAAATTGTGTTACAGGGCAGGGCACAAATATACAAGTAGTTTTTCAAAAAAGATGGGCAACCTTGATACATACAATTTAATATTCATCTCGTTCCTCAAACTTCATTGCTTCAGTCAGTCAAAAAAAGATGGAAAAATGGATTTTTAAAGGTTTATTTTTTTAAATTAAGCATTGGCATACATGTCTCTTTTGCGTGTACCTAAACAATATGAAAGAGTGCTCCTGTTTTTACTTTATTTTGTCCCAGTATTAAAAAAAGCTCGGAGCGTGGATGATTTATTCGAATCTTGTGTTTTGTGATGTAGTTCACAGATTGATGATATACCACGTACGCACGCTGGTTGTAATTGGAACATTGTATTTGAATATGTGTACATAATATTTTTTATTATAAACATCTGTTCCACTACTCGTGAGAGTGAGTGAATAAATATGGAGAGAGATGGTTGATTTACCTGAGGCAATATTTACTTAGGATGTTTGCTCCTGTGCAATTCATCTCGTTCACGTTTGT